>JACXGK010006956.1:0-26928 GCA_016801125.1 Novumbra hubbsi | reverse complement strand
AAAAAACCGTGGGCTTCCATAATTAATAATTCCGGAGATATAAATAGAAATGTAACAGGTGCGCTTTTCGACGCAGAATTGCGTCAAAGAGGTTTCAGTCCAGATATGGAAGGCTTCTACTTTGCAGAAATACATAAACGACATGTTATTCGTTGCATAAGATTCTCCCCTACAACTTAAAAAGAACCGTAGGCTTCTATCTTTAATATTTCCGGAGATATGAATCGAAATGCAACACGTGCGATTTTTATTTTTTTTATTTTTTTCGTGTTGTTGTAGTCGAGATTTGGAGTGCTTTCCCTTTACGAAAGATAGACATCCGACCAGATATTCTTTTTGGACAACTGTCCTCTACAACGGGAAAAAAAACGTAGGCTTCTATCTTTAGGCAATCCGGAGTTATGAATAGAAATGTATCGCATTGATTTTTTGACGCAAATTTGCGTCAATTTTTTGAGCAGTGTATTTCCTTCAACAAGACTGGATGTGTGATTTAAGTGGTAGCTTATTATTTTTTAGCAGTTTATAATTAATGTTGCCTTAAACTATTGTTTTATTTTTGTGATGTTTTTTCCCCTCCACTTTCTTATGTTTTATGTTTGAGCTTTATAGATTACAAAATACAATAAAAAATCATACGCCTGGCGCTGAGGACCCATTTTGCACCAATGCTGCCACATCAGGTTGCGCAGTGCCTAAAGCTGGTGCCAATGAGAGTGAGATACACTCTCACATTGTTATAAACATAACAATTAACATAAATGATTGACGCCCCAGTACATATTTGTTATTTGTCATCCAGATTGTATTACGAATTGTGCAATTCGTTTATGTTTTGTTGTTTTTAGGTATTAAGGGACTACTCATATAGCAAGTGATTATGATTTGCTAGCTAGCTATGTGTAGTGACATAGGCTAAATTATAGTATTCTCATAATCTTTAAACCAGTAAATGGTTTGTTTATAACACTTTTATATTATAATATTATATAATAATAATGTATTACATTCAAAAAGTGCTTTCCATTAAACAAAATAATTTCAAGAAGCATATCAATTCTAAGAAGTTATAATTATTAATAATTATAACAGAAAATAAATATAACCATATCACAACAAATAAAGATAAGTGTTGTAGCATAAATAAAGTGCTTCAAAGCCACAACAGTCTGAGCGGTCCAAAAGCAGGGTGAATGGGCTGGAAAAGGTACAGTCCTCCATACTGCAGTGATTCTTTAGATTATCTAGACATGTACTCTACCGTTCAAAGGTTTAGGGTCACTTGGAAATGTCCTTGTTTTTTAAAGAAAATCTAGCTTCTAGTCTATTCAAATAACATCAAATTGATTAGAAATGCAATGCAGGAATTGCAAATGTTGTAAATGACTATTGTTGCTGGAAACAGCTGATTTATAATGGAATATCTACATACGCGCACAGAGGCACTTAACCCTAAACCTATAAGCAATCATCACTGCTGTATTCCAATGGCACATTGTGTTTGCTAATCCAAGTTTATAATTTCAAAAAGCTAATTTCAGAATACCCTAACCCTTAGAAAACCCTTTTAGAATTATGTCAGCACCACTGAAAACTGTTATACTGATTAAGGAATCAATAAAATTATCTTTAGCACTATGTTTGTGGGCTTGATTAACAGGCTCAAAATGGCCAGAAAGAAAAGAACATTCTTCTAAAACTATCTGCTATTCCATGCTAGATATTACCGCACAACTGAAGATTTTGGACAACAATGTTTAGCACTCCTTTCAGAGAACTGTGCACAATGGAGCACAACTGAGAAAAGAAAAATACATTAGTGCAGGGGTGGGCAAACTATATCCCGAGGGCCAAATACGGCCCGCGAGGCAATTCCATCCGGCCTGCGGAAGGTAATAAAAAAGTTTTGAGGGGAATTAATAAACAATTCACCAGCCCATTCTTATACATCTGAGCCAGCATTTAAATTGTTTACACAATATAAAGGATCTACTGTATACATGTTTTAACTTTTGCCATTTTCTGGCCTGCATCATTTATGACTAACAGACTACAAAAACAAATGTGGCCCTCCATTTCATTTCAAAATCCTGATGTGGCCCCCAAGCCAAAATGTTTGCCCCTGCATTAGTGTCTAGTTTGAGAAACAGATGCCTCTCAGGTCCTCAATTGGCAGCATCAATTATATAGTTACCCAGTCTCAACATCATCAGTGAAGACACGACTCCGGGATGCTGGCCTACTTGGCAGATTTCTTTTACTGTCTAGTGTCTCAGTCCTTTGTTTATGTGGGCCAGTCTGAGATGTCTTTTTCTTTGTAACTCTGCCTAAAAGGAAGGCATCCTGGAATCCCTTTTCATTGTAATATTTATCTCCCCCCACTAATGCGATTGGATATATCTTTGTGAAATGATGAATCACAATGATTATCATTGAAAAAGAGCAAATGTACAACATTGGGGAACCTTAATCAAATGTGGTACATCCCATATATATCTGATGCAATAAATGTTGCAGGTCTTAATCTTTATAGACAGCACATGGGCTTCCTGCATAAGCCAACAAGCTATCTTTCTGGGAGATTACAATAAGAGTAAAACTATATGTAATGTCATACTCGTGATATACAGTCTGAAACACCACTGCTTTCAACCAATTAACATTCACCGCATTAAACTCATTAAGTTTATAATTATGCATCAAATATCTACTTGCAGTAAATGGAAAGCAAAACTTACCCGGATGCATAGTAAAGTGATGAGTGGTCAGTTTCTTCGTTTTGAAATCTGTGGACCCCCAGCCATTAGCTGCTTGGCTTTTTAGTGCTTATAGCATTACTGTCTCTGGCCATGGAGGTTACAGCAACATTTAAGATGAGAACTTCAAGGAGGAGGGATTGAATTACAAGCCTTTAGGGCTTTACAATGAGAGAAAACAAGCAACCATAACGTGGTCAACTGTGAAGTTACAGTGGTTTTATCATTCCAAAGAACTATTTAAAAAAAGGATTGACTGTATACTAACCCAGCTAAAATAAAACACTGTCTCTTGGAAAGTGGACAGGACAAAACCTGGGTACCTAGTAATTAAAACCAAGATACATATCTCAAGGTAAAAAAGCATTATACATAAAGTATATAATTTTTTACCACTTATATTGTACTTTAGTACAAAAAATATAATTAAAATAATGCAAGCACTATTAAAATAGTCCCTGTAAACAAGGCAACAGGGAGATATCAATGCAGTTCCATAATGTATTAAAGGAGATCTATCTCTTCTCTTTCTCCATTTCTTTTAACAAAAGTCAGGGCAGAGCCCTGTAGCCGAGAGTGCCGCATGAGTGCCGAACTTAAATAGGGGAAGACACTACGCCAGAGGTGTCAAACCGGTTCCACGGAGGGCCGAGTGTCTGCAGGTTTTCACTCTCACCTTGTACTTGATTGATTAATTATGTCACTAATTGGTTAGGTTCTACCCTAACCTGGTTGTGTTGGTCTGAACTGGGAGTCAATTAACAGGAAAAAACTAAAACTTGCAGACACTCGGCCCTCCCTGGAACCGGTTTGACACCCCTGCGCTACGCAATAAGTGGACTCAGCTGTGGTTATTTGGGATCACCCTATAGAGGTCACTGTTGTCCTTTGGCTGGGCACTGAACTCTCACATGTAATAGGTGTACTATGGTATGTTACTGTTTTGTACAGTTTCTGCACGGTTTGATAACTGGGCTCATTTTGTCAAAACACTACACACAATTCTCACAACCACACAGCAAGTAGCAGAACATCTTAGATCTTCTGGAAAATGAAACACTTTACTCAAAACTACACAATAATTTAGAGCTGGATTACGGCATCAGAATCAGAATCAGAATAACGTTATTGCCAAGTACATTTACACATACATGGAATTTTTTTGGTGCTATGATGCATGACAGAAAAACACAGTAAGTAGTATGAGGTAATTAATGTAAATATGAAATGTGCAAACATTTACTTATTAAGTTAAAGTGCACTGTGCATGACGGGAGTCCAGAGAAGTGCATTAATGTAATGCATTAATAACAAAGGAGTCAGTGTTTGCCCGCTCCACACACAGTGAGCTCCTGTACAGTCTGTAGCACTATTTGGCAGCATCCGATACACTGATACATAACATCCCAAAAGTTCTCAATTTGATTCTGGCCTGGGGAACATGGGGGCCAGTTAATGGCATTAATACTTTTGTCATCCAGGAACTGCCTAAACACTCTGGCCACATAAGGCGAAAGGAGGAATCCAGGGCCCACTGCACCAACGTAAGGTCTAACTATCGATCTCAGGATTTCATCCCAGTATCTAACAGCATTTTGGGTTAGCTAGCACGTAGAGGTCTGTGCTACCCTCCAAGGATATGCCTCCCCAAACCATCACTAACCAACCGCCAAACCGGTCATGCTGGATGATGTTGCAGGTAGCATGAACGTTCACCACGCGTCTCCAGACTCCTTTACGTCTGTCACATGTGCTCAGTGTAAAACCTGCTCTCATCTGTGAAGAGACATGGGGTGCGAGTTGCAGACCTGCCGATTCTGGTGTCCTCTGGCGAATGCCAATAGAGCTGCACAGTGCTGGGCTGTGAGCACAGGCAACACTAGAGGACGTTGGGCCCTCATACCACCCTCAGGGAGTCATGTTTCATGTTTACGTGTTCCCTTATGTTTTTGGAGCAGTGCATTTGCATATTAAGTTGCTGTGTTATACACTAGAGTATGCTAGGGTCAGACTTTTGGAAGGGGCTCATGTCAGTAGATCCAAATGATGCTTCTATACCAAATGTTCTCTTTGACATCCGTGGACTAGAGTGCACCACGGAAAGTTACTTCACTTCTGCCGTTGATCAGCTACAGACTGTCAGATGTTCATGAAATAATGTTCAAGATCAGTGTTTAATTCAATAAAACACTTTGATGTTTGTCTTCCCTGGTTCCCATCTATTGTCCAATACATCTTTGAAGGTGTCCACTCTTGTGATGATGCACTTAACCTGAGGCCTTTCAGTAAGAAAAAGAGATGGTTCACATACTCTATTTTGAATTCAAATAGCACACTTTGACTTTCTGTTAATGCTATACAGAACTGCAATTCCTTAAAATAGTTGGATTACATGATCCACAAGATAATGTGTGACAATGACCTCTACAACTGAAAGTCATAATTGAGGTTAGGCCACAGCCCACAGATTACTTACCTGGTTGCTCACATTCAAGAATATTTAGATTCCAGGTAGGCACTGTATCCAGATAACAACCAAAAGCATAATTACATGATGAGACCAAAGCATCATTACAGTGCATCTAGAAAGTATTCACAGCGCTTCACTTATTCCACATTTTGTTATGTTATAGCCTATTCCAAAAGGGATTCAATATTTCCGTCAAAATGTATTGTTTATTTATTGAGTTATTGTTCTTGCTTTGTTAGAGTGCAATACGTTTGCCGAGATTGTGTGTGCTGAGCGTGTATGTTTGTGTACTAAGCCTGTTAGTGAGCATGTTTAGGTGCTAAGCAGCAAAGCTAAGCCAGTAACACCCCTCAAATAAATAAAACCCCAATAATGCTTTTAGTTGCGCATCTGTAAATTTGAACTTTTCAGCATTATTTCATTATTTTGTGTATTTTCTAATGTTTGTCCAGATGTATGTGTCAATCAATCACTTTAGACTAGTCAGTGGACTTGTAATATTGTCCTTGGCATAACATGTGGGCCCATGGGTCTCTCATTATATTGCCCTATGGTGCTCTACCCCGATTGTTGCCAGCAGTTGGTTCAACCCATACTGTGACGTCTCTCGCCAACTCTTGAAATGTGTCCCCGGCACACTCAATTTCAGAATCAGTTTCAATATCACCGCCATGTACAGTGGGGAAAACAAGTATTTGATACACTGCGGATTTTGCAGGTCTTCCTACTTACAAAGCATGTAGAGGTCTGTAATTTTTATCATAGGTACACTTCAACTGTGAGAGACGGAAATCCAGAAAATCACTTTGTAGGATTTTTTTTGTAATTAATTGCATTTTATTGCATGACATAAGTATTTGAACACCTACCAACCAGTAAGAATTCCGGCTCTCACAGACCTTAAGGAGCCCTCCTGTTCTCTGCTTATTACCTGTATTAAATGGACCTGTTTGAACTTGCCTGTAGAAAAGACACCTGTCCACACACTCAAACAGACTCCAACATCTCCACAATGGCCATGACCAGAGAGCTATGTAAGGGATGGGCTACAGGACAATAGGCAAGCAGCTTGGGGAGGAAGCAACAACTGTTGGCACATTATTAGAAAATGGAAGAAGTTCAAGGTGACGGTCAATCACCCTTGGTCTGGGGCTCCATGCAAGATCTCACCTCGTGGTGCATCAATGATCATGAGGAAAGTGAGGGATCATCCCAGAACTACACAAGCAGGACCTGGTCAATGACCTGAAGAGAGCTGGGACCCCAGTCTCAAAGAAAACCATTAGTAACACACTATGCCGTCATGGATTAAAATCCTGCATGTCCAGGCTCGTCTGAAGTTTGCCAATGACCATCTGGATGATCCAGAGGAGGCATGGGAGAAGGTCATGTGGTCTGATGAGACAAAAATATTGCTCTTTGGTCTAAACTCCACTCGCCGTGTTTGGAGGAAGAAGAAGGATGAGTACAACCCCAAGAACACCATCCCAACCGTGAAGCATGGAGGTGGAAACATCATTCTTTACGGATGCTTTTCTGCAAAAGGGACAGGACGACTGCACCGCATTGAGGGGAGGATGGATGGGACCATGTATTGCGAGATCTTGGCCAACAACCTCCTTCCCTCAGTAAGAGCATTAAAAATGGGTCGTGGCTGGGTCTTCCAGCATGACAACAACCCGAAACACACAGCCAGGGCAACTAAGGAGTGGCTCCGTAAGAAGCATCCAAGGTCCTGGAGTGGCCTAGCCAGTCTCCAGACCTGAACCCAATAGAAAATCATTAGAGGGAGCTGAAAGTCCGTATTGCCCAGCGAAACCTGAAGGATCTGGAGGTCTGTATGGAGGAGTAGGCCAAAATTCCTGCTGGAGTGTGTGCAGACCTGGTCAAAAACTACAGGAAACGTATGATCTCTGTAATAGCAAACAAAGGTTTCTGTACCAAATATTAAGTTCTGCTTTTCTGGTGTATCAAATACTTATGTCATGCAATAAAATGCAAATTATTTACATAAAAATCATACAATGTGATTTTCTGGATTTTTGTTTTAGATTCTGTCTCTCACAGTTGATGTGTACCTATGATAGAAATTAGAGACCTCTACATGCTTTGTAAGTAGGAAAACCTGCAAAATCTGCAGTGTATCAAATACTGGTTCTCCCCACTGTATATCCTCTCTCTCATCATCATCATCATCATCGCCACAGCCACTTTCCTCCAAATCATCATCTTGTTCGCCCTCTGATTTCATTTCATTAATATTTTGAAGTTCAACACTTGCTGTGCCGTCAATCGAACCGCTCAAGTCATTGTGAGTTTGGGAGCCGCCCAACTACACAGTGAGCTCAAGACTTGTTGGCTCATTTATAGCTCTCGATGTCTCCGAAATACTATTGTGATGCAAATTATCATGACAGCCCCACCCACACCTTAGTTTCAATAGCACATTTTCATACAACCACAGTCCAATTTATTGTTCATGGACCTTGCCCTGTAAATAAATAAAGAACAGTAACTGTTTTGCCAGTATAACCTTTTCAGACACTTAAATGTTTATGAGATCATTTCAAATGACCTACAGACAAACTATAAGAGTATCCACTAATTCACCTTACGGGCCTACGTAAATTATCTGTATGTAAACTATTGGTATATTTATACACTTCTAAATGAAAAATTGTCTGAATAACAGAACACTCGTATACGTATAAAACACACATATCTAGGAAAAGTAAAAAAAGCAGGGTCCTAGAATTTGATCGAGAGCGAAGATATAATGGGGGCCTCTGGCATTCTCTATGTGCCTGGGGCTCACGGTCAGGAACTGACACATTTTAGATTGTTCTCCCCAATCAGAGGCACCAGTGTGTGGTTTTCTCTGATTGGGGGGTGTATTTAAGTTATTCTGTTTGTTAGTTGAATGTGGTTCTTTGTTGTTGTTATCTGGTTTTGCTACTCCTCAGTTGCAGTTTGTCTCTCCTTTTGTTTGTTGTTTTTTGCTTTAGTTTAGTAAGTAGTTGAAAGAAATAAAACAAATAAAAGGATGTACCCTTCTATCGCTGCTCACTGTGTACTGCCTCCAAGGAACCGTTACACTAGTGCTAGATCAAGACTAGTTCAACGCACTTTATGACGTAATATCCAGATTTTCCCCTACTTTCGGTTTTATAAAAAATATTTCAAATGCTTCGCAGGCCACCATTCCCCCAACATTTGAACAGATGACCTTCAGACCAAGACTCAAAAGAGTTATCAGTAGGATTTTTATTTTTTAAATAATTTGTCTGTAACAGCCAATCAAATACGGAAGTCAGCTAATTTCTCATTTAAACTTTTCTCAACTGATTTAAAATGTCCTATTACTGTTTACAGATCAATCGCCACAGATGCTCTGGTCTATCACTATGTTTGCACACCCCCTACATCGCTGCTTGCAGGTTTTTAATTAATTAGGTCATATTGTGTCGTACCAACAAATTTGACCACGTCTATATCCCATTTGTTGACACAAATAATGGGATTTTGTTGAGTGTTGCAATGTCCCTCATCTCCACAGATGCAGCTCGAGAGGAAGTTGCATTCAGCACCCAGCTTACCAAACTTCCGCAGCCAACTGAGATGTCCTCTCTCCCCTTCTTAACGCACACCCTTAAAGCAAAATGTCATTTTTACAAAACCCAAGAAGCATTTTACATTTAAACTTCTTTCTGAAAAGAAAGGTTTTGTAATGACTTACAAAAACGACAAAAAACATCAGTAAGTTTGAAGGACACAATTACTATTTCATAAAAGAAAAAAAAAATCTAACCTAATATTTCCTATCGATGTTGCTATATTTCCATGTGACCCAATTTTTTTTATTTTAATTTATCTTTTTTTTACATGGATAACAGACTGAGATCTGGATCTCTTTTAGGCTCTGCCCTGTGTAGACATGTATAAATGTACAGTCATGCACACAAACAAAACAAAGACATGATATTAGATTTAGTGAATTTTCCTGATAGTAAATACAGTAACTCCACATGAATGAGATAATGTGCCAACATTTCAACCCATTATCAACCATACAGCGTTGTTTGTGTGTTACAACATTTCCTGTTGTAGAGTTTTGAAAGTAACATTGGTGTAAGTTTCACAATTTCCACCTAAATTTTCTCTTCAAAACCACAAAATGAATTATTATTTTTTTTTCAAATGCAATCTGCCCTCTCCTTTAATCATGTTGAGCAAGAGCCTTGCAAGTGTTGTATTTCAAAACAACAACAAAACAACATGTTAGTCATTTTTTATTATGGATTTAAAAGAACTTGAAAACATCCTAAAACATCAGAATTTGTACTGCCATTCAGTCAGCTCCTTTAGCTTCTTACACATAACACCAGTACCAGGGTATTATTGATTTGGTGAAATGTCAAAACCAAGAATAATATTAATACTATAACCTTTTATGACGCCCCTAATTTTTGTTATGTCTGCATCAACTGACTTTCTACAAGATGTGGTATGAAAATGTAGAAAAAAACGACTGGTTTTGTATTTGCCATTTGTCTGCATGTGCGCACAAACTATAGAGATGATCGAGAGGAAAAGGGTGGGTGGAGGACCACTTACAACATCGATACGTTGGCCCTGCCTAGTCCCTTGTGTTTACTGACACAGCACGAGGGAAATTGAGCTGTGGAGAACACTGATTCACAAATCACCGGAAGCAACACAAGATAGAAGCTAAAAGGCACGTTTCGTGTAGATTGCAATCAGTGCTGTGGGAAAATTGTTGGAGATATTACTAACGTTAGGTTTATGTGGTACAGGGTTGCTTTTTACAGGCAAATGTTTGGAGTAGAGTATCAACTGATATGGGTGACCGTTACCTTCAGCTTGTTCATCTTGATGGGAGAACCTGCGCCAATGCCTGAACAGTACAGCAGAGGACTGGTGAGTTTTCCTATTATTCATATCTTTGTATGTTATTATAACCACTCAACATAAACGAATATGCTCTATCCAAACAATATTGTGAATATAATCTATTTCTTGTTTCTTATTGCATATGTAAATAATTGATGTAGGCTTTAGCCTACTGACAGATTTATGTTCATTGAGGAAATGCAAAACATTTAGAACACATACTCACATACTTTCACAAATGTGCCCTTTATGCATAATACATGTTTTGCAAATGGTACGATCACTAAAACAAACATAAGCATTTTGACAGGCAAGCACACAACCCTGCAGTAAATCAAAACCAGGCCGATTTGTTTTCAAGAGAAACCTCCAGCAAATCATTAAATTCCCTAAAAGAAAAAAAACAATGTTGTAAACCACAGAGGTACGCGTCACACCCTTTTTTAGCAGTTGACAAAGCCACTTTCATATTACTTGCTAACTGTCTATGCCTCCCTAGGTGTTGCGGCATTTCCCCAAGTTGCTACAATACACAACAGAGATTTTGGTGGTTAAGTGATGGGCCACTAACTGAAACATGGAAGGGTGGGACACTAGACAGCAGAAATATTCAGATAGTTTGGTGGTAAAAGCCAGTAACTGAAATGTTGTAGGGTGGGAAAATAACAATCTGCACCTGCCAAATGCAGATATATTTTATCATTGGTGGGTAAGAATGGTACAATTAACTAATGTACTGACAATATTTTTTCTCTTTCTAAATCATGTCTCTATGGTAATATAGCGTATATATACAGTACCAGACACACCCACTCAATTAAGGGTATTTCTTTAGTTTTAATGTTTTCCATTATATTTCTATAATATAATTGTAATGATTGTGTTGGGAGATGTATAAAACAGGTGAGGGCTAGGCGAGAGTTGTAGTTGAGGGCAGGCAGGGATCTGGTACACGAAAAGACTGTTAGAGAAATAATCCGAACGAAAACGTTGACTTTGGTTTAGAAAGAACGCTCAGTACAGACGTAGAACGTACAATACCTCACAAAGACTATACAGACATGAATGACATGTATAGGAAACACCCCAATTCTGCAGCCATACACCATTCATTCTTGTTTGTGCTTAGAGGGATCTTTTGACAATGACCCAAAACACACCTCCAGACTGTATAAGGGCTAGTTGACCAAGGAGAGTGATGGAGTTCTTCATCAGATGACCTGGCCTCTGCTATCACCCCACCACAACCTCATTTAGATGGTCTGTGATGAGTTGAACTGCAGAGTGAAGGAAAAGCAGCCAACAACTGCTCAACATACATGGGAACTTAATAAAGACGGTTGGAAAAGCATTCCAGATGACAATCTCATGAAGCTGCTTGAGAGTATGCTAGAGTATGCTAAGAGTGTGTATAGCTGTATTAAAGGCAAAGGGTGGCTTGTTTCAAGAATCTAAAATATAAATTTTATTTATTTTGATACCAACCCTGTTAGGTGAAATGCATTCCAGGTAACTACCTCTGGAAGCTGGTTGAGAGAATCAAAAGAGTGTGCAAAGTTGTTTTTCATTTGTGTTATTTTCATGGTCTTCAATATGATTCTACAACCCAGTTTAATAAAAACAGGGATATTGCGTAAAATGCAAATACAAGTAGAATGTAATGAGGTGCAACTCATTTATGCCTATAAATATTTACAAATATTCCAGAGAACACAAATCAAATGTTAAAACCTAGAAGGTACCTGCTTGCTGCTAGCCTCTGGGCCAAAATACATTAAAATATATCATTCCGAGAAATTGAGGACAGTCCGAGAATTAAAACGGTGGTGAAAACGCTTAGTAGTCTGTGCTACTTCTGGTCCATTTCCATCTCCCGTTTCACAGATAAGATTTTAGTCATGTATGCCGGTTATACACATAGTTCAAGGGATACTGCTGCTCAATGGGAATTCTGTTTGTGGATTAAATGGTGTTTCATTCAATTTGTGAATTTCTTAAATTTCCTAGATATTCCACAATCAACTGTAAGAGGTATTATTGCAAAGTGGAAGCGTTTAGGAACCACAGCAACTCAGCCACAAAGTGGGAGACCACGTAAAGTTCATGGCATGGTCTGTGTAGGGACAAATCATGCTTCTCTATCTGGCAGTCTGATGTCGAGTCTGGGTTTGGCGAATGCCAGGAGAATGTTTCCTTCCTGACTGCATTGTGCCAACTGTAAAGTTTGGTGGAGGAAGGGTACTGCTATGGGCTTTTTTTCTGGGGTTGTTCTAGGTCCCTTAGTTCCACTGAAGGGAAATGTTAACGTTAAGCTTACCATAAGCTGACATTTTGGAAAATTCTGTGCTACCAACTCTATGGAAACAGTTTGGAGAAGGCTATTTTCTGGTTCAGCATGACTGTGCCGCAGTGCAAAAAGTAAGGCCCATAAAGGCATGGTTGGATGAGTATGGTGTGGAAGAACTTGACTGGCTTGCCCTGACATAAATGTGAATCCTACCATCAGTCCTGTGTCATCAGTCCTGTGGCATGCCATTAGTACAGTTGCAGTCTAACTTTAAAATGCTCAAGAGGATAAGCAATAGTTAGACAGCAATAATTCGCTGTCTAATAATGTAATCATACCTGCATGCATGTGCAACATCTGTATCTGATACTTTGTAAAATGCAAAAAAAACATCCAACTAATTAGCCAACTACCCCGCTAAATACCCAGATTTAGGAAACAACCATTCCATGTACCACAAGCTGGAGCGTGTGGGCCAAGCATGGTGAGCTTGGCAATAAAGCACGTGGCATGCACTTAACCATGTATCGGGAATTGTCTTGTAGTATGAAATAGTTTTAAGAATATTCCACTTTTTGAACATGTTCTCATACAGCGCTGACAGTGCTAGAGCAGAATGACAACCGGAAAATTTATTGCGAATGTAAAACAACTTTATGAAGATTGAAGTAATCATCAATAAACTGAGCTGTCAGACTTAGCATGGACATTGGGCATACATCTGAGCTCTAAATATCACTTGTAAAACTGATCGAAGTAATATTGTATTTCATTAGGCTGTCAATGTGTGTATAGGCAGTTTGATATGGCTCCTGTAGAGCAACATCAGCAAAATATCTATGACTCGGTAGACTGTAGTGGGGCTCCATATGAGACATTAGCTGGCGGAATCCCAGGTCCTCGACGACACTAAAGGGCTGGTCACCATATTCTATATACGTTACACAAACTGAAACACTTCAATCCTTTTTTATTTCAACCTTGATTACGGCTTACAGCTCATGGAAATCAGAAATCCATTGTCTGAAAATATTTGAATAAAACATTTACAATACAGAACTGTCCACTGGAGAAGAGCTCTAATCGATCAATTAACTCAAGACCCCTGCAAAGGTTTTATAAGTATGTACATTCATGCACTCAATACTTTGGGAATTCTTTTGCACAAAGGACTGCATCAGTGTGGAGCCTGTCGCACTTCAGAGGTTTTATAGATGCCCAGGTTGCTTTTAAAGCGGCCTTCAGCTCGTCTGTGTTGATGGGTCTGTTGTTTCTTATTTTCCTCTTGTTAATACCCCATAGCTTCTCTATGGGGTTCAGGTCAGGCAAGTAGGTTGGCCAATCAAGCACAGTAATACCATGGGCAGCAAATCAGTTACCACAAATTTTGGCACTGTGGGCAGGTGCCAAGTCCTGTTGAAAAAGGAAATCGGCATCTATATAAAGCGTGTCAGCAGATGGAAGCATGAAGTACTCTTAAAATCTTCTGGTAGATGGCTGTATTGACTCTGGCTTGATAAAACACAGTGGACCAATTCCAGCAGATGACATGGCACCCCAAATCATCACTGACTGTGGAAACTTCACACTGGACTTCAAGCAACTTGAATTCGGTTCCTCTCCACTTTTCCTCCAGACTTTGGGACCTTGATTTCCAAATGAAATGCAAAATTTACTTTCATCTGAAAAGTGGACTTTGGACCACTGAGAAAAGGTCAGGTTCCAGGAATGCATCACGTGTAGCCCATTTTCTGGACACCTCTGTGCGTGGTGTTTTTTGATGCATTGACTCCAGCTGCCCCAAGTTCTTGAATCGTCCACTCCAATCTTTCTCCAGACTCTGGGACTGTCGCGGGTGTGGGTGAGAACAGAACCAAATGCAGACATTGTTGAAATATAGTGTTTATCTGTGGGTTTATTGTAGAACAAATGAAAACAAACGAACACGGACTAAACACGATAAATTAAAGGTGCTGTAACAAGAAGCAATGAACAGAAAAACAAACAGCACAACATTCGACCGGACTTACATACAAATGTGCAGTATTCACAATGTCAGAAACAAAGGACATATAAACACACACACACAAGTTACCAGTTGCAAACAGGTGTGCGTAATGTCCAAAGTGACTAAGGTAAGCTTAAAAATAAGTGTTCCCCAGAATAACACCACCTACCAGCACTGTACTACCCTATACGTAACAGGGACCTTGATTTCCAAATGAAATGCAAAATGTTTCACTTCGTGTGTAATGAATGTAGAATTTATGAAGGTGTCACATTTTGATTTGAGATTTATGAGTTAAATACATTTGTTTATGTTTTATTTAATTCACCTGTATATGCAAAACACTTTAAAAGTACTGAATGTAATTTACCTCACGAATTTCTCCAGAGAGTGGACTTAGAAAGGTCCAGGTGGTCTCTGTCAAAGGTGGGAAGTTTGATTCTTTTCACAGCAGAGGATTATTTCTAGAAACTCTGACATGAATGCAATTTCAATTCATTGTTCTTATTGTTGAAGAATGCAAAGTAGCCTGAGATGCATTAAGGGAAGCTCACCATTTATAAATGATTTGCTACACAGTGGAATCTTTTTGAGATCTAGCCTTCTCCAAATTGATCGTGAATCATTCTTGAGTATCCTAATCTGACATTCATCCAATTCAATCTTAAACCCGCATCTGTATCCTTATTTATTGGTTGCGTTAGTAAAAATTGCAGTCTGTCACAATTGTAGTGTGCGGTGGAACCAAAAGCAGACATTGTGGAAAGTAAAGGGTGATTTATTCCAATAAACACAAAAGACAAAGACTACACGAACTGTAAACGTCAAAAGTAAAGATGCTGTAGAAACACAGCAAACAGAACTAAAACTAACTTACAATAAACGTGTAGCGTATCGACATGAATTGGAAATAAAACAGAGACAAACCGTGAACGTTGTTGAGACACAAACAGAACAAACAATAAACCACACTGGGTGTGGTGCAAGCCTAACCTAAGTAGGCTCCCCAATCAGAGTCAACTGAATGCAGCTGCTCTGACTGGGGAGCCCACAATGGCATAGAGAGGGCTAGAGGCCTCTCTAGGCGGCATGCCCGGAAACAGCCAGGGGCCCGCAGCCAGGGCATGACACAGTCAATAAATTGGTTGCAAAATGTTACCACATGCAAAACATTTTTTTTTTATCGATGTCATCTGTGTCTACATTTGTCATGTCAAAATATATAATAATGTTATCATATATTGATATTGATTGACATATTATCAGATATTGATTTAATATAGTAATCAGCAACCACTTGATCAAATGGAAGTTGATACATTTTGTCTTGTCATGACACCTTATTATTTTGTAGTCAAAGGAAGAGTAACTTTTAAAGGTAAAGCTTATGCCCCACATTTGTTTGTAGATGAATTACTTTGTTTAAAAAAAACTATGAATTTGCTCAATTACTATATTATGACTACAATTGATTTAGCTGGACAACAATTTGACACATCAATACCGTTGATGTGTCAATTTAAACACAATGTAAAAACAAATGCGGGCTAATTGTCACAGAATAAACATGAAACCAAGAATAATGTATTGACTAGTCATGTCCATGCTAATAGTCAGCCTCTTACATGTCTGTCAGCTTGCAAAGACATGTGCGTTTATCTTTTGATGGTGCAATAATATGTTCAATTATGTGTCCCATCTATCGCATCAACTACACCAGGTGGTCCAGCTATGGTCATGAAGTTGGGTTTGTTTCGTTGTATTTGGCGAACATCAGGAGGAGGCCGAATGATTTGTAGGAAGATGTGGGGTCTGGAGATTTATTGTATGATGTAATATTCTACTGACAGATGACTGAGATATACATAGTTCATCTGCGCTGCATAGGATCATTCTCCGTGTTGTCAAGTAGCGTAGAGTTGTCACAACCTTGATCTCTGGGGTTTTCGGGATGTTTTGTTTGTTGGTGAAGTAAACACATCCCTGACTAGCTCTGCTATGATCATAATACCCTCACAGTTAAGGTTTTATCTTGCATAAAGCTCAGTTAAAGGTTTCAGAAAGTCGACTTCATTACAGGGCAGAGTGCCGGCTGCAGCCCTTTTAGGAATGTTTGTGATTTGGTCTTAATTACTTCTTTTCTAAAGTTTGATTGATTCATTTGGTTCCCCACATTATTTACATACTTGATTTAACCAGTGCAACTTGGCGTTCACATATTTTTGCACCTGCACTAAATAATTGTGCAACTACAAACCAGTGAGATAGATAAAACATGACTTGTTGCGATTAAGATTGTTCTATCTTATTGCACATGGGGGTCAAACATTCAAGCAGCACTGTATGTAAGACTACTAAACTCCCACGTGCAATTTAAAGTATAGGCAAATACAAAACACATGGAGAGTGAACTCTGCAACTTCCTTCCTCTTTCACATGTACACACACATGCTCATCAGAGAGGGTGATAAGAAAGAAGAATGCTGTCATTTATAATTGATTCCCTGAATATTGATACCCTGATCTTAGTCTGTCAGTCTGCTCTTTCACTCCATACTCATTTAATACAGATCCCAAAACAAATGCATCTCCCTTTCCAAATAGTTTATTTTCTAATAGATAAATGCTGGCAGTAAACAACCTGTAGGGACAGAATAAACTAATTTGCATACAAATAAGATGTACGAACATGTCCACTATATTGACAAAAGTATTGGGCCACAACTCTTAATTATTACATTCAGGTGTTTCAGTTAATTTGAGTGTGGTACTGTAATAGGATGCCTCCGTTGCAACAAGTCAGTTCGTGACATTTCTTTTGTTCAAAATTTTCAACGATCAAATGTGGTAGTAATGTAAAGTGGAAGCGTTTAAGAACCATAGCAACTCAGCCACGATTTGGCAGACCACGTAAAGTTACAGAGCGGGTCGCCAGGTGCTGAGGTACATAGTGCGTAAAAGTCACCAACGCCCTGCTCACGCAATAACTGCAGAGTTCCAAACCTCCTCTGGCATTAACATCAGCACTAAAACTGTGGAGTAGTGAAAACGTGTTCTGAGGAGTGAAGAATCACACTTCTCTATCTGGCAGTCTGATGGATAAGTCTGGGTTTGGACAATGCCAGGAGAACGTTTCCTGCCTGGCTGCATTGTGCCAAATTCAAAGTTTGAATGATAATGCCATGTGCTGGTTTTTCTGGTGTTTGCCTTTGCCCCTTAGTACCATTGAAAATGAAATGTTAATGCCTCAGCTTACATTTTATGCTTCCAGCTTTGTGGGAACAGTTGCACATGACTGGTCCCCATTGCACCAAGCAAGGTACATAAAGGCATAGTTGGATGAGTTTTGTGGAAGATTGTGACTGGCCCACACAGCCCTGTCAAACAACTTTAGGATGAACTTGAACAGAGATTGCGAGCCAGGCCTTCATATTGAACATCAGTGTCTAACCTCACCAATGCTCTTCTGGAAGAATGGGCAAAAATTCCAACTGACACACTCCAAAATCTTGAGGAAAGCCTTCCCTGAAGAGTCGAAGCTGTTAAAGCTGCCAGGAGGGACCAGCTCGATATTAATGTCTATGTATTTAGAATGGGATGTCATACAAGCTCCTGTACATGTCATTTGTATGTGTTGTAAAAGTAATTTTGCTGACACTGTGACACTTCATTCCCCGCTCTGGGAGGACGTATGGAGCTATAAGGGCACCTGAATAAATACAGGATAAAGAGAAGATACAGATGGGGCCAGATAGGGAACACTGTCTTAAGTAGGACTCCAACACTTTCTTCACATTATGGTTACACTGTGTTAACCCTCGTGCTGTCCTCATGGGTCACTGTGTCCCGGCGGAGCTTTGCACTGTCATCGGGCTGAACGCGGCCTTGACGTTACACCCCCCCCCCCCCGGAGACCGTACAACAGTTGCGCGGCCCTCTGGGTTGCGCTCGCGCGTATTGTGCCGACTGCGCGTCGTCCGTGTTTGGGCAGGATGGGTCCGAGTGACCCCGAGGACAGCACAAGGGTTAAGTATTGACAAACAGATTCTATTAATCTATACACAATTTGAAATGTACTGAAAATAAAAGAATCATACCATTTATTCACCAATTTGCAGAGGAGCCGTTGGCAGCGATCACATTTAAAAAATATTTGCGGAGGGCATTTAGCATATTTGTACGCCTGACGTTGGGCAGATTCTCCCATTATTTTGTGTATATCCTCTAAATGTTTTGTTTATTGGACTATTATATATACACCAGGAAATTATGCTGTGACAAATGCGCAAATGTCTTTTTCGTTGTTGAGCCCTGTATTATAGCAATTGGATCAAGAACTTGCTGTTTTCTCTGCCCACACTTTGTTACAGTCTCTCAGTCCCTGCTGTTGAGAATAGCTTGATGCTCCTACTACCACGCTTCACTGTAGGGATGGTATTACCCAGGTGATTAAGAGTATCTTGTATTTCGCCAGACCCAGCACTTGCCATTCAAGCCTAATTGATGTTAGAATCATTAGACCAGATTATTTTCCTCATGGTCTCACGGTCCTTTAGACAACATCTCAAATGCCTTTCACTCAAGAGTAGCTACCGTCTACCCACTCTAACATAAAGACCTAAGTGTCAGAGTGCAACATATATGGTTGTTGTTCAGGCAAGTTCTCCCAACTCTGCAAAGAAACTCTTAAGTTCTGTTACAGTGGCCATTGGGTTCTCGGTTAGCTGGCGATGGTCGCATTTGTCCGGAAACTTATTTTAAACAGATGACCAACTCAAGGAAAAATGTTCAATCGACTTGATAGGCACTTCTTACATACCATATGGTCAAGTTACTCCTGCAACAGCTAAATTGAACTAACTTAATTTTCTATACTAAGTAGCTAAAATGTACTGTTCCCATTTTCATACATAAATTGTATTTACAGAAGAGTGAAATGTATGTATTTAACAAATGTAAAATTTTGTGTATTTGGAATAATGTTAAATGCATTTGACCTACACTGCTGAAAAAAATTAGGAGGACACTGAAATCACACATCGGGTGTTGATAAACAAAATATATTAAAGTTCAAAATGTACATTTTGTTAAGAACAAAATGATACAACCACAGTCAATGGAAACAAAGTTCATCAACCGTAAACAATTGAAATCACAGGCTGTTCCAACTTGCATGAGTTTCTTTACTGTAAGGAACCGGGCGAGACGGGAGGGGGGTTGGAGGATCCAAGCGCACGACGTGAAGGGGAAGGTTTGGGAATGAGTAGGTGGTGCCGATATGATGGAGGCTCGGACGGAACGAGCAGGGAGGAGTGGATGTAGAGTGGAGAGGGAGCTCGGATGAAACGAGCTGAACGGTCGAAATAGGCAAATGGCTGGAAAGCCGAGAAAACTTGGTGAGCAAATAGTAGCGCGCCAAAAATGTGTAGCGTTTGCATAGCGCTTCGCATAACACGTTATTGAACTGGTACTGAGGAGTGAATGAAGGGAACTTAAATAGGGGTGCTGATGAGGGAACCAGGAACAGGTGTAAGTGGTTGGGTGTGTGCTTGGTGACAGGTGCTTGTGAAACAAGGTGTAATAGCTGCCAGAGGCCGCTAGAGGGTGTGGCAGAGCCAGGACCCAGTCAGGTCAGGGCGGAACCCTGACACTTTACAGCAACTGATAATGTGACTCAGTGGTGTGTATGTCCCCCATGTGCTTGAATGCACTCCCAAATATATCAGGGCATGCTCTTGATGAGACAAAGTATGATTTCATGGGGGTTCTCTTCCCAGACCTGGATCAGGGCATCAGTGATCTCCAAGAGAGACTGTGGTGCTACTTGGCATTGATTGCAAAGATACATAGCATCCCAGAGGTTCTCAGCAGGATTCTAGTCTGGGCAACGTGAGGGCCAGTCAATTGCATCAATGCCTTTGTCATCCAGGACCGGCATACACACACTGGCCACATGCGGCCAGGCATTGTCCTGCACCAGGAGGAACCCACGGCCCACTGCACCAGCTTAAGGTCTGATGATGAGGAACTTAAATACCTAAATGAGGATTTCATCCCAGTACCTAACAGCAGTCTTTGTAAACCTCCAAAGATATGTCTTCCCAGACCATCACTCACCCACTGCCAAACCAGTCATGCTGGATGATGTTCAGGCAGCATAACGTTCCCCACACGTCTCCAGAACCTGCTCTCATCTGTGAAGACAAGGGGGCGCCATTGGCGTACCTGACAATTCTGGTGTTTCTCCAGCAAATGCCAATTAAGTTGCATGGTGCTAGGCTGTGAGCATTGGTCACACTATAGGAGATCGGCCCCTCATGCCACCTTGGAGACTGGAGTCAGTTTGGACAGAAACATGCACATTAGTAGCTTGCTGGAGTTAGTTGGAGTTTTTGATCCCGGAGAATGCTGCATCTATGATTGATCGAAATCATTTAAAATGTTGATTTGTCAGACCATTTTGCCCCAGTCCATCTAAAATGAGCTTGGGCCCAGAGAAGGCAGCTGAGTTTCATGCATCTTATCTGTATCTGGTATTGTCTTCGCATGGTAAAATTTTTACTTGCATTTTTGGAGGCTGCAACAATATTTCCTGAAGTGGTCCTGAGCCCACGCAAATGATGTCCACAACAGAATCTTAAATGTTTTTAACGTATTGCCATCTGAGGGCCGAAGATCACAGCCATGCAATCTTGGATTTCATCCTTCTCCCTTGTGTACAGTGATTACTCCCGATTCTCTGAATCTTTTCATGATATTGTTTACTGTAGATCAGGGGTGGGCAAACTACGGCCCAAGGGCCGAATGCGGCCTATGAGTGTTCCATCCGGCCCGCAGAAGGTAATAAAATAGTTTTGAGGGGAATTAAAAAACAACTCACAAGCCCATTCTTATACATGTGAGTCAGAATTTTAATTTTTTAAACATTATAAGGGATCTACTGTACATATGTACTGTATGTTTTAACTTTTGCCCTTTTCTGGCCTGCAAATCATTTATGATTAACACATTACAAAAACAAATGTGGCCCTCCATTTAATTTTTAGAATCCTGATGTGGCCCCTGAGCCAAAAAGAATGCCCTTCCCTGCTGTAGATGATGAGATCCCCAAAGTCTTTGCAGTCTTGGTACAATTTTCTATGGAATATAGGGTTTAAATGATTTACACATCAGTGGTGTAAAGCATGCCACCACTGGACTCAGGAGAAGTCAAAAAGTTTTCCCTGGATTGATGAATCATGCTTTACAAACTGGCAGTCTGATGGCCGATTGGCGATTCGGAGCCAGAACTTATTAGTCCCCAAATGTGGTTTTGGATGCATTTGTCTGTTATAGCTACAAAGGGGATGGGGGGCAACTCTATATTCATTGTTTTGGAATGGGATGTCCAACAAGCTCATCTAGGTGTGATGGTCGGGTGTCTTTTGGCTATGTAGGGTATTTTTGGTTCTCAGATCTGCAGAGATAGAGAAGATCGGGGGAGGAGGTGGAGGGTTTCAGTGTATGGAGAAAGAGTTTCCTGAGGTTATAGGAAGATGCATAGATTTTCGAGAGATAGAAACTGGCTTTAGCAGCAGATCAGGAGAAGGTGGTGAGTATGGATTGAAGGAGGCTAGGTCATTCTGAAGTTTGGTTTTCTTTCAGTTTCAGTTGCCCAAAGCACACTCCTGTGAGCTAGCAGTGAGTCATTAAGGTTAGCCACAGAGATGAAGGGCCGATGACTGAGAGGAAAGGAGACAATGAGAATCCTAGAATTTGTAAAGCGTGTAGAGCAGGATAGAAGAGCCAGTCTCAGGTGATACAAGGGAAAAGGATGTAGGAGATGTGAGAGATGATAGATTCAAGGAGGATAGAACTGTTGAAGGGGAGTTGCGTCAGGGGATGACGTTAGTGGGGGTTGACAGTGAAGGGGTGGAGAAGGGAGAAAGTGAGAACGGGACAAAGAAGTAGTCAGTCGACTAGAGCGGTTCAGATTTGATTGAGTGCATTGCCTGTTTCTTGAGTAAGAGTTGATTTAGAAAGGGTGAAGTCATAAGTCAAAAAGAAGTTGTAAGAAAAATACTTGTCAGAAGTTGGATGGTTGAAGTAACCCAATAATATGTATTGAGTCATTATCTGGGAATAAGCTAATTAGCATGTCATGCTCATTGAGGAAGTCACCAATCACCAATACAATTTGAAGAAACAAGTAGCCCTAATCCAAATGGGCCGTCTTATGCTTTTGGTCAGGATTGGTTGAGCCGGTATGGGTACCTCCCTCCTCCGGACCCTCGAACAAGCAAGCTGCAGACAAGGGACGGGATTGAACAGGCGATTCGCCAGATGCAGAGATTCGGAGGGCTTGAAGAAACAGGCAGACTGGGTAACGTACTGTCATCTTAGTGTGAATTGTGCCACTTGACCCTTTAAGGCAATTCTATGTTTATGAGGCAAGTATGTGTACTGATAATAGCCCCTGAGGTGCCGAGAAGTTATAGGGAGTGTTTAGTTAACATCTAAGCTGCACCTATTGGTAACAGTAACACACGTAAAAACATGTTGTACGCAAATATGAGCTTGCATAATGTCTCTCAACAAGGTTTATTAAGGTTGTGTCTCTCTATGCATAGAATGTTTTCCATCAAATTAAGTGTTGGATTCCTTATAAGATCATTCTGAGAATCACTGTTGCAATGCATTATAATATTATGGAAGTTTTTACGTAAGTCAGCAGGTGTCATATGCCTCTGTGTTTAGATGAACATACTCTCAATCTAATGAAGACACCAAGATGCTCTCTCCCTGATATTATGGGAACGGAGGACAAGTTGAAGAGGAGGAAAAGATATGCCCTGTCAGGCCTTCGATGGGACAAGAACGACCTAACATGGAGGCACGTATACTTTTTAGTTTATCTATTTTTTGTTGAACTGACACACTCATTCAGTCAGTAACACCATCTGAGTGGTCTTCTTCATCTAGTATTACTGCACATTCTCTTCAGTTATTTGTCCTGCAGACTGTTTGCCTGGAGGACAAAATACTTCCCTTTATCTGGGGAGACATTCTTATTAGTTACTTATCACAACGTACATCGTTACACTGGGCAAGCAGTGTTATAGTGTGTTGTGCATTCATTAACGTACAGTGTTCGTGCTACTGACGTCATTCCTGTATCCAGTGTCCACAGCTATCCAAACCTCTCGCTCTCAAACTCGCTTTCACATCCTGATGAGGTGAAGAGGATCCTGACGCTGGCCTTGAAGGCCTGGAGTGACGTGGCCCCCCTAAGCTTCCGACAGCTCTCTGGGGGTGACGGGGACATCAGAGTGTCTTTTTCCCGTTCACTCCATGACGACGGGTATCCTTTTGACGGCAGAGGGGGAACGCTCGCCCATGCCTTCTTCCCAGGGAGGGATGACATTGCCGGTGACACACACTTTGATGGCGACGAGTACTGGAGCAATGAAGGTATTTCAAGACACATTCTGTGTGATATGATGGGTGGGTTGTAGAGGACTAAAACAAGGGAGGTATTTCAAGACACATATACTGTGTGAGATGAAGGGTGGGTTGTAGAGGACTGGAGGTATTTAAAGACACATATACTGTGTGAGATGAAGGGTGGGTTGTAGAGGACTGGAGGTATTTCAAGACACATATTCTGTGAGATGATGGGTGAGTTGTAGAGGACTGGAGATGTTTCAAGACACATATTCTGTGAGATGATGGGTGGGTTGTAAAGGACTGGCAATCTGACATTGTGTGTGCAATTGTTTTGCTCATTAACCCTATTGAACTTCATTAAAAACAATTATAAAATAAATTGTCCCAGAACAGGTCAAGTCGATAAAGGTTTGAGTGAAAATAAGGACGGATATTCAACAAACACAGACAGGCAGGCAGAGACATTATATGGGTTGTATTGTCAATTGAATGATTGATTTACTGCCCGTGCAGTTTTCTCAGGGGACAGGTTTACCACCGACCTTTTCACGGTGGCGGTACATGAGTTTGGCCACGCCCTCGGCCTGTCCCACTCCTCGACGGATCCGTCCATCATGAGGCCTTACTACCAAGGAGCCGTGAAGGACATGCTCACATACAGCCTCCCTCTGGATGACAAGATGGCCATTCAGGAGCTCTATGGTACATTCTTTGTTTTGAAAATACAATTGTAATTTAATTAGAGTATTGAGGGAACCGGGACACAGGAAGTGGGGTGCATTCAAGCAGACATGACAATCAACATATGTGATTGGCAGTAGCACTAACCTACCCTACATTGGCCTACCCAGGCCACACCCATAATTCTAAGGCAGAAATCACGAGGGGAGCACTTTTAATCTGTGTGATAGCGCGGGTTTATATGCAATTAACATATTGTGCACATCGTGCAAGAATCAGCACGGTCAAGATACATCGAAATACACTGCTCACAATACTTAAAGGAACATATAATCATCACAGTATAACATCAAGTCAATAAAACTTTAAGGTCTCAATCTGTCCAGTTTTGGTGTAAATAAAAGTGACACCAGTTGCAGCAGGAAGACAACCCAGACAAAGGGAGTGGTTTTGCGTTTTGCTAGTGTCTTTGCAACTACTGGTAGCATGAGGCAGTACCTGCATCCAATTTAAGTTGCACAAATAGTCCAACTCCTCCAAGATGGAACATCCTTAAGTGCCGTTACAAGTAGGGTTGCTGTCTCCTAGTACAGTCTCAAGAGCTTAGAGAAGACAAGCTGTTACACGAGAAGAGCTCGACAGGGGTGTAGAAAGGGCATCAACACAGCAGCAAGACCGGTATCTGTTGCTTAACTGTTCTTTATGTCAGAATGCCCTGAATGAACTATATGTATGCCTCCTTAGCATTAATTATGTTTTTAAAGCCATTTGGCTTAATTACATTAATTATGAAACAAAGCTATCATTGACAGTGGAAGAAAAAAATATTTCATCCCCTGCTGATTTTGTACGTTTGCCTGCTGACAAAGAAATGATCAGTTTATCATTTTAATAGTAGGACCTTGCGGGCGCTGCAGGATTTATCAGTGGGCAAACGTACTGTCATGTCCTGGCTGGGAGCCCCTAGCCTACTCTATGTTTTGGGGCTCACAGTCAGGGCATGCCACCTAGAGAGGCCTCTAGCCCTCTCTATGTCGCTGTGGGCTCCCCAGTCAGAGCAGCTGTGTTCAGTTGACTCTGATTGGGGAGCCTACTTAGGCTAGGCTACAGCCACACTAGGTGTGGTTGATTGTTTGTGTTTCTCGCAACTTCACGGTTTGTCCTTTGTTTTATTCCATTTCAGTGAATACGCTACATGTTTCATTGTACTTCGTTTTATGTTGGTTAGGTCCTTTCATTTACGTGTACAGTCCGTGTAGTTTGTTTTCGTGTTATTGGATTAAATCACCATTTACTTGTACAAGATGTCTGCTTTTGGTTCTGCACCCCATCGCAACCGTGATAGAATCAACCACCCCATGGAACCAGCGACATTCGACGAGCAGCGTCGGGGGAGAGTGGAGCATACCTGGTTGGGGGACTGGGGATCTGACTCTCTCTCCACTGACGATTCAGGGGCTGAATATGAGGACTGGGATCTTCCATATGATGATCCAGGCTGGGGTGTCAGCAGGGGGTGGAGAAGTCCACCTTTAACCCAGGATCCATGGGTTTCCTCGGCACCCAGCTCAGCCACTTCCCAGGGGGCCTCCCAAACAATTTTTGGGGGCGGGCTAGTAGGGTCCCCATAGGATGAGTGGCTGGTATCTAATTGGAGATCCAGACAGTCTCAGTATCTGTCCCTGTCTGTGCTGACCGCGGGCTCCCGCCTGTCTCCCTGGGAAGGGAGCAGGCTAGCCAGGAATCCCGGGTTGGGGCCTGGTAAACAGGCAGCCCGTGGAAAAGCGCCTGCTCGTCGCACCACCGGTGCCCCGGGCCCTGGCAAGTGAACAGCTGTCGCTCCAAGGTCCGCTAGGATAACCACCGGTGCCAGAGCACCTGCCCCACTTTCGGTCCACGTCACAGCACCTGCGTCACGTCCGGCCCTCGTCCCAGCACATGCTCCACGACCGGCCCACGTCCCCGCACCTGCTTCACGTCCGACCCTCGTCCCAGCACCTGCTCCACGACTGGTCCACGTCCCAGCACCTGCTCCACGACCGGCCCAAGTCCAAGCACCTGCCCCACGTCAGACCGTTGTTGTGCCGTTGCCTGCTCCCAGAGCTAGTCCTCTGTTGCCAGCTCTCAGAGCTAGTCCTCCGTTGCCTGCTCCCCGAGCTAGTCCCCCGTGCCCTGCCCCCAGGGCCAGTTTCCCGTGCCCTGCCCCCAGGGCCAGTTTCCCGTGTCCTGCCCCCAGGGCCAGTTTCCCGTGTCCTGCCCCCAGGGCCAGTTTCCCGTGTCCTGCCCCCAGGGCCAGTCGGCCGTGCCCAGCTGAGACGCCGCCGCTACCGTGCCCAGCTGAGACGCCGCCGCTGCCGTGCCCAGCAGAGACGCCGCCCCTGACGTGCCC
>JACXGK010006955.1:0-26928 GCA_016801125.1 Novumbra hubbsi | reverse complement strand
GCCGCTGCCGCCCCCTGCGGAGCCACCGCCACTGCCGCCCCCTGCGGAGCCACCGCCGCTGCCGCCCCCGCCGGAGCCACCACCGCGGCCGTCCTCTGCGGAACCGCCGCCGTTGCCCACCCTCCCCCCCTTGTTTGACTCTTGCGGCCTGGAGGCCGCGCTTTGGGGGGGGGCTCTGTCATGCCCTGGCTGTGAGCCCCTGGCCATTTCAGGGCAAGACTTTTTGTGAGGCCTCTAGCCCTCTTCATGCCATTGTGGGCTCCCCAGTCAGAGCAGCTGCATTCAGTTTGCACCGTTTGTCCTGGATTAAATCACCTTTTTGTTTGAAACTATGTCCGCGTTTGGTTCCGCCACACTACAAGACCGTGACACAAGACCCTTAAGCAGAAGGAGGATGAATAGATAACATTAATTGAGAAGTGAGTATATTGGTGAAATTGTGTGAAGAGAATACAGAAACGTATGTTGACATGTAGTTGTTTTTTTTGAGAAGCACATAGTATATTACTACAGGTAGTGCTAATTTGAACTTCCCCTGCGGTTCAAAACAACTCTAAGTTGTTTATTGTATGAGCACATAACATAAACATAAAAATTGCATTAAAAACACTTTAAAAACACTTTGGTGCTAGCATATTAAGGTAAAGATTCAAATGACAGCAAAACGTGAGATGAATTCAAGTGAGCGAATAAAAAAAGCACACGGTCATCCATTATTTATTCCAGTGTTTCAAATTAATATGCTAGCACCAAAGTGTTTCAAAATGTTTCATTTCATGCAAACTTATGTTGGTACTCAGTTCTCCAGATGTCAGTTAGGCTATATAGAAACAATCCAAACTGTTTGCTGAAGCTAGCTTACGATCTGGTTCATCTATGAGTTTATTAGACAAATTGTGTAGTACCAAATGTGCAATGCATTTCACAGAGGAAGTGGAGGAGGAGCTGTGAGAGGTACATTTTTATTACAAGCATTTAGAAAACAATATACATTATTGAAAGTTACGTGAATGTTGTGTCAAATTTAAGATGAGGATGTGCTCTTTAAAACAAGGTAACTTGTAATTTAAATTTGTTCTTTGTGATCTATTTGTTTAAAATGTGTGAGAAAATACATTCTCTGTAATTTACATCAGCATTTCAGAATTATATTAGGGTGTAAAGGGTTAAGGTAAAGATTCAAATGACAGCAAAACGTGAGACGAATTCAAGTGAGCGAATAAAAAAAGCACACTGTCCCCAGTGTCAGGCCCTTATTGGAGACAGGACACATGTGCAGAGTCATTTGGTCATCCATTATTTATTCCAGTGTTTCAACAGAACTAACTTTGACAAAGACAAACTAGAAACTGTATGAAAACAACAAAAGTATAGCTGTCCGGAACACCGTTGTAGAGCCCAAACAATAACCCACACTGTGTGGGTGAAAATATGAAACTTAAGTAGGCTCCCCAATCAGAGACAACTGATACCAGCTGTCTCCAATTGGGGAGCACTAACCAGTCCTGTAGAGGTGCCTAGAGGAACCTCTATGTGGTGTGCCCTGACTGTGAGCCCCGGGCACACAAAGATGTCCAGGGGCCCCCAGCCAGGACGTGACACCTTTAGGGAACCAATTCATATCCAATTAATATCCTAAACTTAGTTCTTTCTTTTGCAACACTTAGTATAACAATCTTTCACTTGTGGAGTATATCTTGTAGATATTTAAGGCTAAAACATTATTTTAGCAATTACACATATTTCTTTGTTCTTTGAACTACAAACTGTGTGAATACTAACCTTACTTTTTTTTAAACACATGCATGGAAGTATGAGGACAACACATCAACATCTATTACTAGACCTGTAACAATGTCTATAATTAATTTGCATTATATGAAATAAAAACCACTGCTGGCTTGCTGGCTAGCAAGCTGTCATCTTTGTCTGCAGAAGCTTGTGTCTTGACACGCAGCAACTGGCTTTTACATCGATTGGCAAATCAGTCGTATTTTTGGTTTCCTCTGAAGCTTTTCTCGCATTAATAATTGAGAGAGCCTTTTTCTAGTTGAGCTTCTTATTTTGTGATGTATTGAATGGGTGTTTCGCCGGATACATTTTTAAACCAGGAAGCGTTTGCAGGTCACATGATGCAATCTAACAAATCACTTCCTAAAATCAGATTTGTTACAGACCCATTTCAGGTGATAGTACTTTACTTTTAGCACAAATCATTAATTATACAAAAGAATTGGCCATATATTGACAAGCTAACATTGTGCTGCAGAACAAGCTTTAAATCAATATATGATTCAATATTGAGAGTTTTTAAAAGACCGGTCAAACTTTTACAAAGACGAAATTTACGCAAAATCTAGTTGACAGGCTAGATCGGTAATAAATAAGATATCAATAATAACGTTTATATACATTTTATGACAGTGCTGTAATTGCTTTACCAAAATATCTTGAAATCTGAAAATTGACTGGTCAAAGCAAAATCTTTGTTTGACTGTGGTACCTGTCCTTAAAGGTTGAGCAGTGGGATCCTTAATATTACCTAGAAGGCATTGACCTTACGCTGTCAGTCATCACACTCTTCACAGCGTACATGGCTGCGGCAAAGCCTCAAAAAAGTGTCCAATAGAATAATTAAACAAAACCATTTTGGGCTGTTGACTGGAACTTAATGGATTTGGCTTTACATTTTGGTTTTAACACGTTAGTTTTGTTACAACACAGTATTATCTTGTCCTTATTTTTGGTGTTGTTGTCTATTGGCCAATGAAATTAATTTTAACCCAGGCCCACACAATGAGCAGGGATTCTCTCACAAACAACATTCAGTGTAGCTGTTTATCTCCTACACTTCTCAAGTGTGAAATTATAGATATACAATGTTAATGAGTGAATGAAGCATGTTTTAGGAATGCACATTAAGGTATTTGCCCTCCCTGTCACATGCTCAAATATGGGAACTGGTCTAAATCCTTTCCTCAAGCTATTCATTGTTATTCCTGTGGGATTAGGACTGTGTGGAGGAAAGGGATTTATTATAAAATGGGAGGTCTTATAAATCATGTTCTTCAAAAAAGTTGGATCATCTGCAAATCATCTAGTTTATCTCTGTTCTTTACAGAAATATCATTATCATCTCACACTTAATTCAAGTGATCATCTGTCAACGTTTTGGGACCCACATGAAATTAGGGGGTAAGTAAGGCCAAGTGCTACTGTGCTATCAGTAATGTCCGAGCAGAAGTCAGTCATGAGTTGAATAAAGAAGCTTTGCCTTCAGGTGTGTGTATCGCTGAGCCTGGGGCAAAATGATGTTTTGTTCAGAAGAGTAACATTTAAATTACTTAGTGATCCTTGTAACCATAGAAAATGTAATGTAAGTGGACACGTGCATGTTTCATTTAGGGTGTGCCTGTTTTTGTGTACACATGAACTTGTGTCTGTGCATGTGTCCATACACGTGGCTTTTGATGTGTGCATGCATCCTTATTTTAAATCTGGAGAGGTTGGAGAATGTTGAGATTTGTTCTTGTTTCCATGTGTTCTTGTTTCTATGGCAACAGTGACCATGGAGTTAAATGTACCCCCCCACACCACCACAACAGTCCTTTTTAGGGCATTTTAGGCCATTTTCTGCTTTAATGGACAGGAAACAGGTGAAGGAGAGTTTCTGGAGAAAGAGGAGTACGCCAAATTTGTACCCACGCTACTGCAGAAAATGTGAGCTGGAGGCAAAAGGATCACTCAAGACTACTGTTACCCCCTAATAACCCAGATATTTAGTCTCACTTTATTAGTTCTTGGACATGCAATTACAGATTGTTATACATTCTAGAAATACAAAGTACTAGATTCACATGAATGGATTTCTATACGTTTTTCATTCAGTAGCCCAACATAGCAGGTGTTGTATTTGGTACCTTAATCATAAGAACAATATAATGTAACTATTGGAATAGCAACTATGAGACTGGAATGTAACAAAAAATATGTCCGAAAAATATTTCAAATGACGGAATCATCCATGACTCACCCAAGGAGATTTTAGAAAAAGAAAGAAAGAATTTCTGGAATGATTTTCTCTACCAATTCCACTGTATTCATTGAAAAAGAAAAACTGTAAAAATGGTATTATCACACAAAACTAAATAATTATGGTCATTGACTAGATAGCATACCAATAGAGCTGTATCTCACCCTTTTGAGGGATTAATGTGTAATGGGTGTGGAAGAAAGCGGACCAAAGTGCAGGACGGGAAGTTGATTGGGTTCGATTTATTCCTTGAATAGGCAAGGTCCTCGCGTTTCAGACGCGCAACACTAATAATAACACACACGATACAAGCAACAATCACGGACACGGAGACTAGAAACACAAGGGCTTAAGTACTGTGGTAACAGGCAGCACCTGTAAGGAATCAGGGAGGGGTGTGTTCACAGGACATGGGGAAAACAGGACACAACACACACGATGGCGACTAAAAGGCCGGCGACGTCGAACGCCGGAAGGCTACGCGAACAGGGGAGGTCCCGTCCTGTGATGGTACCGTGACATAATGGACCCATTATTAACTTGTTTTTTTTGTTACAATTTGTCAGGTGCAATGGTTTTGAATGGAAAAAGGGAGAAGGCAAAAGCAAAACTAAAAAAGAATTACAAATACACAGGTGGCTGCAGATTCCAACTATTGAGAGGTATATAAACAGGATGCCATTTAATCTGCATATCTTTTTACTATAAAAATAGAACTAGTAAGAAGATCAAGGACCTAGAACTTCATAAACTTAAAACAAACATCTCCATGTAAGCAGACGGCACTAGCTTTCGCACAAGACCAACAATTGAATCACTGACCTCTAATTTATCTGGACAAAATCCCAATATTGTGAATTGGATCATCAAAAGGTATAACTTTTAAGCTAACATGGACTGATGGATGTTCTCGAAATACACATCCCAGAAACCTTTAAAGATATTGTTTCAAGTAACTGGGATTGAAATGCCATCTATTCAAGGCATTACCAGCATCTTTATGTAAGGCTTTTCTTTAAGGTATTTGGGAAAACAATTATTTGATTTATATTTGATAAAACAAATAAGGTAGCAAGGACATATTTGTATATGACTATGAATTTACTATCAACGCTCTAAATATATGTCTGAAAGCCTAGATTATTCCAAAATGATACCTCAATCAAACTTGTTTTCAAGCAAGCTAATAAGGGTAGTTCATCTAATCTTCAAAGGGAGTTATGTGCCATGTTCACATTTTTCATTTTAAATGGATAGAAAATGGAACACATTTAAAACAACCAGTGTCGGTTTCACAGACAAGAGTTAAGCCTTGTCTAGGACTAAAACAACAAGCTCAATTAAGTTTTTTACTGAACTTGACTAGACTAGGTTTAACTTAAACAATGTCTATGAAACTGGCCCGTATTTTCATAAATTAAGCCATACAAAGTTCCACTTTGTATAAATTAAGCCATTCTAAGTTTCAATTCCATCTCAAAAAAGCAAATATTACAGCAAATTACATGCCTAAACTCAAATATATGAATTGAAGATAACTGTTGTTAACAAAAACTAATTAGATGCAATATCTTAAAATAAAGGATATCATAAATGCAAATGGTAAAACAGTTTTAGGATTTTTTTACATAATATATACGTATATGGAGAAATACATTTGCTTAAAAAATATGAACAGCTCATTGCTGCATTACCAACAAAATGGATAAGAAAGTTAAATCACCCAGAAAACACAGAACTACCACACCTTCCAGCTATAAAACCTATTCACAGCTTAATTTAATAATCGTAAACAAGAAAATTTATCTTTTCCATCTAACAACAAAAGGTTTGACTGCAATGCCATGTGCAATTGCAAAGTTTCAGAAGTTTGGAAGAAATTTTGTATATCCACTTCCTTGGCATGGGGTTTATGGACTGATATACCAAAAGAAACTATTGATACAACTACCTGATATTTCCTGTTCAAATTATTAAATCAAGTCCTTGCAACAAATAAAATGCTTATTATATGAGGAATTGAACAATCAGTACAAATGTTGTTCTATAGGAACAATCTATAGATCATGTTGCACACTACACACATTACAGTATAGACTTGAGTGAGTTAATTCCTTTTGCTCTCTGATCTGACCTTAATGTAATTTTAGCTAACAATCATCAGCTCAAAAAGCAATGCCTTTGTTACCATAGCATGCTAGTACAGGTTGAAGAGTTTAAGTAACTCTGTACAGTAGTTAAACAAATCTTTACTGGCAAGACAGTGCCCTAACCGATAAAGCAGATACGATAACTTTGTAAACAATTGAGACCCCTCTACTTCTATCACATTTTCTTATGTCACATTTTCAGATAATTCCAGATATGTTTAATTAGGTTCAAGTCAAGACTGACTGGGCCACTCAAGGCAATTCACAGACTGCTGTGTTGTCTTGGCTTTGTCTGAGGTGCAGAGCTGCCTGAGGACCCGGAGATCACAACCATCCAATATTAGTTCAGCCTTATCCCTTGTATACAGGGATTTTTCCTAATTCTAGTTTCACTGATGTTATGAACCGTAGATAATGCGATTCCCAAACTCAATTTTACATAGAGAATGTAGGGGAATTTTTGTGTTTCACATATCCACATAATGAATTCACTAAGGAATCAATTTAGTAACCATAGTATTATAGAAGTAACATTTTAATAATCAATATGCTGTCAATATACTCATAAGCAATTAATATATTGAACTGTATGTATTGATAAATAATGCTAATCAATATCTATTCACATAGTCAAGTATGCACTGAATAATAGTACAAGCACTGGGACACAGAGAACACTAAGGTAAAGTCATAAAATTTACCAAATGACACCATGACCTATCTCTCTGGCCAAACTCTGGATCTGTTTTCTGGGAATGCAGCTAATTGCTATCTTATCTGCCTGTTGTAATTCTTCTTGGCTTTTGGGGTCTCTTGAGGTCAGGGGCTCATGAGTTGCATTGTCTCCCGACATAACCAGCCCGACACGGTTTCAATAAGTGTTAAGGGAGGGGGGGATGATTAGTAACCCAAGGAGGATGGCCCGCCTATAGCGTGTCATGAATGGGAGGGTATGTTGAATGGGACACGAGACAGGACATGGTATAAATGTTTGTGTTCGAGAGTTATACATTGGTCTTTTCTGAAGAAACTTCCCGGCTTTATGATGATGTTCATTAAAGTCTATTTGATTTTACCTCTGAAGTTCTTGCATCTTTTTGAGTTGGGAATGGTATTTTCCACAACAAGACCAGGTATTCTTAAATGGTTGCACTATTTGCCTGTGCAGTCTTTCACAATGTTGAACATTTCCCCATCACTTCTTACAGACTCATCCTCTCTGGAATAATCTTTTAATACTCATCGCTTATACAATCATGTTACTGACCTCTTGCTAATTGACCTAGTTAGTTGTGTGATATTCCACCAGGTTTAGTCTTTTGTTGTCTTTTAGTCTTTTGTCCTCCACTCGTTACCTGTATTAATGGCACCTGTTTGAACTTGTTATCAGTTTAAAAGAAACCTGTCCACAACCTCAAACAGTCACACTCCAAACTCCACTATGGCCAAGACCAAAGAGCTGTCAAAGGACACCAGAAACAAAATTGTAGACCTGCACCAGGCTGGGAAGACTTAATCTGCAATAGGTAAGCAGCTTGGTGTGAAGAAATCAACTGTGGGAGCAATTATTAGGAATTGGAAGACATACAAGACCACTGATAATCTCCCTCGATCTGGGGCTCCATGCAAGATCTCACCCCGTGGGGTCAAAATGATCACAAGAACAGTGAGCAAAAATACCAGAACCACACGGGGGGACCTAGTGAATGACCTGCAGAGAGCTGGGACCAAAGTAACGAAGCCTACCATCAGTAACACACTACGCCGCCAGGGACTCAAATCCTGCAGTGCCAGACGTGTCCCCCGGCTGAAGCCAGTACATGTCCAGGCCCGTCTGAAGTTCTATAGAGAGCATTTGGATGATCCAGAAGAAGATTGGGAGAATGTCATATGGTCAGATGAAACCAAAATAGAACTTTTTGGTGAAAACTCAACTCGTCGTGTTTGGAGGACAAAGAATGCTGAGTTGCATCTAAAGAACACCATACCTACTGTGAAGCATGGGGGTGGAACCATCATGCTTTGGGGCTGTTTTTCTGCAAAGGGACCAGGACGACTGATCCGTGTAAAGGACAGAATGAATGGGGCCATGTCTTGTGAGATTTTCAGTGAAAACCTCCTTCCATCAGCTAGGGCATTGATGATAAAACGTGGCTGGGTCTTTCAGCATGACAATGATCCCAAACACACCGCCCGGGCAACGAAGGAGTGGCTTCGTAAGAAGCATTTCAGGGTCCTGGAGTGGGCTAACCAGTCTCCAGATCTCAACCCCATAGAAAAACTTTGGAGGGAGTTGACAGTCCGTGTTGCCCAGCAACAGCCCCAAAACATCACTGCTCTAGAGGAGATCTGCATGGAGGAATGGGCCAAAATACCTGTCACGTCTCCACCTAGCGGTGGCCGCTCCCCTGTTCGTGTAGCCCCCCGGCGTTCAACGTTGCCGGCCTTCTAGGCACCACCGTCCCTGTTTGTCTTGTTTCCCATGTCCTGTGAACGCATCCCTCCCTGATTCCTGGCAGCTGTCGCTCGTTGCCTGTGTATTTAATCCCTCCTGTGTCTTGTCTCTGCATTCGTTATTGTCTCATTGTTACGTGTCTGCACTGAGGTGCATCGAGTAAATATACTTGCCTGCCTGCTTTCTTTAGAAAGTGTTTAACTGTGCTAACAGCCAGTACCCATAGGTGAAATAAAACCTATTGAACAAACCGCTTACCTGCATTTTGATCCAGACCTTGAACCAACCGTAACAATACCAGCAACAGTGTGTGACAACCTTGTGAAGACTTACAGAAAACGTTTGACCTCTGTCATTGCCAACAAAGGGTATACAACAAAGTATTGAGATAAACTTTTGTTATTGACCAATTACTTATTTTCCACCATCATTTGCAATTAAATTCATAAAAAATCCTACAATGAGATTTTCGGGAATTTCTTTTCTCATTTTTCCTGTCATTGTTGAAGTGTACATATGATGAAAATTACAAGCCTCTCATCTTTTTCAGTGGTAGAACTTGCACAATTGGTGGCTGACTAAATACTTTTTGGCCCCACTGTATACTGTATATATTAATTGCATCTTATCCTCTGAGCAATTTTGTCAGGTATGCATCATAGATCAATATTTGTATTACTTATTTTATACAATGCTTTCTGCTTGTTACTGTTAATGTGACATAAAAGTATGAAATGATAGTATGTTACCACAGAGCATATACATCTTTTGTAACTTTAAATCAGTCACATTTCAATCCAATCATATTAAATGTCTACTCACAATCTATGTTAAGGTAGTTTTACATACATTTACTTTGTTAAAAAACATGATTGCAAATTACTTCCACTGACCAATGGATTAATTGTGATTAGACAAGCAGGTGGGAAAGACTAACACTCTGTATGTTCAGCATTAGAGTCACATTCAATATCAAACTACAAAGATTAGCCCTAAAACGTAAACCTGTCCTAACCTGATGGTGACGTGCTGCTTACCAACACGGCATTAGACAAACTATGTAAATATGTTTTTTTTCAGTAATAACCCAATAACTTTGTTCGTCATATGTGCAGTATACAGTGTGTGTATAAGGTAAAATTACTTCTCAAAGTTTTTCCAAATATTACCAATAATATTAATAAGATCTGAACATCAGTTTTTGTGTATGTAATCCTACTCTCATCATCCACCAACCTGTTGGAAGGTTTAAAGAGATGGACCCCCGGTTTTGTCTTCAAATATGTTTTGATGTAGAACCAAGCATGCAAAAAGATGTCTATGGCAAACTCCTTATGTAGACTCTTTCCTTAACCTAGTTTTGAGAAAGAGAGGAGAGTGGATGCAAGGTGAATACAATTAATTTATTTTCAGTGAGTATACAATTAAAATGGACAACATGGACTCATATTTCCTGTTCCATGCAATAATTGCCCATTGAACATAAAACGTACACAGGCTTAATAGGAAATCAGTTTTTAACATAATTGCAGACATTAAACTAGGTGTTGATGCATCAGCAGGTTTATGTTATCATGCTAGCAGCAGGTGAACAGCCGTTGGTGGGTGTGTAGTGTAAAGTAAGACATGTTAAACTAACCTGTTCTGGGCCATAAATGATTTGCCTATTTTCACAAACCCTAACTCTTTTCAACTGCACAATTCAATCAGTTTTATTGAAAAGCTCATGTTCTTGATATTCTATATCTCAGTTTTATCCTGCAACCAACTAATACCCATGCTAGCAACATAATCTACACTCTTAGCAATAAAAATAAGTAATGTATCTGAGAATCAGCATCAGTCATGTATCATTTAAATACATTACATTATTTTCAATTATAAAAAGTGTAAGTTTGAAATCTGACTGCTGCTGTTATCCATCATCCAGACATTCTCAAGGTAAACCCTGTAAAGTTTAATTCTTTAAGAACACTTTTCTTTTCGAACACACCTCGGACACTTTGGACTTTTTACGCGCATCTGTTTTCGCTAGGTGATTTGTGTGTATATATGTCACTTTGGTTTGTCACTTGGTGTCGTTCGTTGTTGTATGTGAGCTGTGTGCAGTAAGTACACGTCATTTTTGGTGTTTGTGCTGTTTTCCACACACAGTATTGTCCAGCACCTTTTGTTTAACCTTTGTAAGTACATGTTCTTTTGTTTTGTTTAAATTAATCTCAGTTTTCTTTAAAATGTCTGCACATGGTTTCTGCCCTCCACACACAGACTTAATGGAAGACCTATAGTCTATTATGTCACAGGAATAAAGGCCTTCTGTACCTGCCTGTCTATGTTTGATATCTAATCAGTCATTCTGATGGATATCAGAATCAGAATAAATAGAACTCACTCCAACCTGCCAATTTTGTAATGTAAAAGTTGACTTTCCTTAGTTCCTACATGTTCCCGAATGATTACAAAGCTACCACAGTCTTTTGTCAGGACACACAGGGGTGGTCAGTGATCATAGCCACCCATTACACAGTCTATGATAAGAATGGTATATCCTACTAAATACCCTGGTATGGTTTGTCCCAGCCTGTGGTCCAAGGATCTATTCAGAGAGTCATATGACAGTCACATACACAGTTCCTGATCGGTGGTATGGACAGGGTGTGTGGGACCCATTAGTCATTTTATTTATTTTACCTTTAGATACTGGGGTGCCAATGAGCAATTTAAAATAAATGGGTATAGGTAAGGTGTGAGGTAGATTGTCCATGTACAAGTGAATGGTCCATGTACAAGTGCAGTGATCTATGAGCAACTCTGACAGCTTGTGCTAATAGCGAGTGATGGAGGTAAAGTCATCGGCAGCAGAGAACTGGAATGAAAGGCGGCCAAATGAGGAATTGGTTTTGGGGGTGACCAGTGAGATATACCTGCTGGAACGCGTGCTATGGGTGGGTGCTATGGTAACCAGTGAGATATACCAGCTGGAACACGTGCTATAGGTGGGCGCTGCTATGGTGACCAGTGAACTGAGATAAGGCAGGACTTGACCTAGCAGAGACTTGTAGATGACCTGGAGCCAGTGGGTTTGGCAACAAGTGTGAAGACACGGCCAGCCAACGAGAGCTTATAAGTCACAGTGGTGAGTGGTATAAGGGGCACTGGTGGGTGGTATAAGTCACAGTGGTGAGTGGTATAAGGGGCCCTGGTGGGTGGTATAAGTCACAGTGGTGAGTGGTATAAGGGGCACTGGTGGGTGGTATAAGTCACAGTGGTGAGTGGTATAAGGGGCACTGGTGGGTGGTATAAGTCACAGTGGTGAGTGGTATAAGGGGCCCTGGTGGGTGGTACAAGTCACAGTGGTGAGTGGTATAAGGGGCCCTGGTGGGTGGTACAAGTCACAGTGGTGAGTGGTATAAGGGGCCCTGGTGGGTGGTATAAGTCACAGTGATGAGTGGTATAAGGGGCACTGGTGACAAAACGGATGGCACTGTGATCTGTGTCCAATTGGTTGAGTAGGGTGTTGGAGGCCATTTTGTAACTGACATTGACAAAGTCAAGAATCGATAGGAAAGTCAGTTTTACAGTGGTGTAATGGGGCAAGAGATTTCCTACCTAGTGGCCTTTGTACAATTGTCATTCATTATTTTCATACATTGTGTCAATCTTAAATCAGTTACTGTTCAAGCCCATAATCTGACAGTATGCATTATAGTTTATTCATTATTTGTTTATTAGAAAAACAGGTTATTCAGTGTTAAGACAGCGTTTTTATTAGATTCTCTTCTGTAAGATAGCGTAGTCCCAAGGTATGTCAGTTGTACTGTAGTGAGCTGTAAATGTTGTTGAAGGCACATCACTTAGAAGGTAACGGGGAACAGCTAATGAAATGAGTGCAAGAGGACGTAACTGCTAGAGCTAGTGATAAATAACTGTCACAAACGTTTTTCACGTTATTATTATGGGGTATTGTGTGTAGAATTTTGAGTAAAAAAAAGTATTTTGGAATACGGCTGTAACATAACAAAATGTGGTAAAAGTGAAGTGCTGTGAATACTTTCCGGATGCACTGTATGTATGTGTGTATTTATCAATAGCCCTACGGAGTTGAGTATGAAAATGAACAAGCGATACCATCGTAATCTACATTGAAGAAATAAAATGTATTCCAATACAGTAATACAGTTACAACACAGAGCATAGCAACAAATATCTACAAACTCCCAAATGTGACCACAAACAACAAGGTCTCTTTAACAAGGACAAACTCCTAAATATGACTACAACACAATATGTTGGGAGGTCTCTTTAACGATGACAGACTCCAAAAAAACAACTGCAACTATTCATCTATAATGATGACCAACTCAAAGTATTTTTCCTAAAATCAGATTTTTAAAACACTCCCCCAAATAGTAATTAGCATTACTTTACCTTGGTGCAAACAATGAACCCCATAGACAGGAACTGTCCCACTTAATCAAGGCAAAATTACTGAATGTAATGTGTTTCAACCAGTCAAACATGCAACAAGGTCAAACATTTAATTGCAATGTTCTTGTAAAGTTCTTGTAAAGCATGTCTGACCATTTAGACCTTTTTGAGGGAAATCCAAACATTACAGATACATGTCCATAATATAATGCATTTAGAAACATTCCAGTTTCCAGTTTAGTCAGAGTTTCACACCTTTCCAGCTGCTGGCCCCAAAATCAAATGAAAAGCAAACGTCATGCAGGACCCCTGATTAATATCACCAAGTGTGTGTTGGAGACTTGGTGGGGCCAGATGCTTCTCTCCGTCAAATACACTTCCTCAACAGACATTTCTTATTACATTACCGTATCATTACCATCCACTTGAACTTTCTGAACTGAAGCCAGAGCAAGCCTCAATAAAGGTTAGTAGAGGGGGTGTTATTTAATAAATCAACACATCTTGCCTAGAAGGCCAGGCCAATGCTGCAACTGACCAAACCCCTTGTGTTCTCATTTCAAAATCTAATTTGAAAATGTAATTGGTGTCCTTCTGATTCCATTTTTCACAAGCAGTTAGTTGATGAAAAAACAAAACATGAGGAGATCACTGTCTTACGATATTGTGCCAGGCTGCATGGATTGGAATGTTTCCCTAGTTAATAAAAGGGCCTCTTATTTAGGAATAGTCTTGTTATCTTTAAAGTAGCTTCCAACCCGCAAAACTTAAACTTGTAGAATAAAATCCAGAGCATGGAAAAAGGCTCTGTTGTTCTTTTTGCAATTAAAATACCACATCTGAAAACAGTCATGCTAATTAAAGAAACAAAAAAATTGGCTTTCTACAGACTAGTTGACTATGTGAACCATCAGCAATTGTGAGTTTGATTTCAGGTTCAAAATATACAATAACTTTTTTTCTGTATCTTGTCTATTTGTTTTCTGAAAAGGCTTTGTAGATCTGCAAGTGCGTATTACTGCAAGTGCATGCTCTACAACATCTGTAGAGAACAACCTTTACCCACAGAGTAAGCTGCTGCTGATTTTAGTGCTAGGTTTGTCTAGCTACTAGGAACAATTTTTTCTCTGCCAAACACTGAGCTGGAACCAGTGATACTTATGATTGACTTTATCTGAAAAAGCATGTATACTTAGTGCAAATGGGTCGTGTAATAGCTGGTGAAACAAAGCAGCAGAGCAGCTCCATCTGACAAATTAGTTGCTTTGATTCTGTGGTGCTTAACGTAAATGAGACTCGATTATGCATGCAGATACAATTACAGGTCAGGAGCATTACATCTTGGGTAGTAGTCCAGCCCCAGCCACAGGTTTGAGATTGAGAAGATTGTATAGTACAGATACAGTACTAATTGGTTGTGGTTGGTGAAGAGATTTAGACTGGCCTCTGCCTCAGGCCATTCAAATCACAAAAGCCTCATAGACACTGCTTGCTGGCAAGCGCTACAAAGAGGCCAACTCTCAATAATTTACAACAAGAGCCATCGAATCACAGTGACATTGGGCGGAGCTCACGACGACGGTGGAAAATAGGGAGATATTCAACTTTATGCTCATTTCTAGCAAGCAGGCAGGTACAGAGTTTGGCAACTACCAATGGCAGGGTAGAGGTTCTCTGCATCTTGTAGTCCCTTCTCTTCTCTACTCGCTAGTTTAAACCTTACCCGGTAGCTCAAAAAGTTTACCTGAAATGTATTTCAGTTCTATCATTTATTTCAGACTGGCAACTCATTGATCGGGATGCAACGGTCAATTTCTTCAGAAGACAATAATAAGACTAGAAAATGTAAGTTGCTAGGTCACCGGCGTTCAGTGTGTGTGATGCTTGAGGAATGAAGTAAACCAAAGCACAGGTAGCCAAATAATAATAAGCTTTATTATTCCTTGTTAAAGATAACCCTTAGCACAGGGGTCTCAAACTGGTTCCCCGGAGGGCAGAGTTTAGGTTTAGTTTTTTCCTGTAAATTGGTTCCAGATCCAGACCTAAATAACCAGATGAGGTTAGACCTAACCAATCAGTGACATCATGAATCAATCAAGGTGAGAGTGAAAACCTGCAGACACTCGGCCCTCCGTGGAACCGGTTTGAGACCCCTGCTTTAGCATAAACACGCGGGTGAAATGCAAACGTGCACAAGCACGAGTGAGATAGTCCTCTAGACAATAATGACGCAAAGCAGTGTGTGAATATGCAGAGCTTCAAACAGACGGTTTGACAATAACGAACACAGAGACAAGAGACACAACGGATTAAATAGGTGGACAATAGGGAGCAGCTGGCAGGGATCAGGGAGGGGTGCCTTCACAGGACATGGGAAACAGAACAAACATGAACGATGGTGACTAAAAAGTCAGCGACGACGACGCCGAAGTCAAAGCACTAATTAGAGGTGCTATTTGCTCTGAACTTTATTTTCCAAAAACTTTAAAAAAGGTAATCTTCTAAGCATAGATTGTCAAAGTCTGTATCGGTCAAGGTATTACTTCTTTTGTAGAACAATCAAGTTTTTTATTTATGCTACCCAGTATGTGGTCCTAAAGCCTTGGATATCAGAATGCGGCATAATTTAGAGCAAAGACACAAGCTGCCAGTCTCTCTCTGACTCAGTGGCTACAACCCTGCTGAGGCTTTATGGGTTCATACACCACTCTTGGGTGGACCTTGTCAGGCTTCATAACATCCACAGAAATGTAGTAGATGACAGCACATTGATCGCTTGTGGCATGAATTAACAATTTAATTTACTATTCGGTAATTTAGCTGACGCTCTCATCTAGAGTGACTTACATACATTTTTTATTGCACATATTTAGCACATTACAATTTATGGGGGAGGACAAGGGAAGAATGAGTGAATTGGAAGAATGGGATCTGAAAGACAGCACCCTATGCAAGGCAATGTCCCCTACCACCATAGGGCATTGGGATTGGACCTTTAGAAAACAGGTAAAAACATTTTATAGATGTGGTTACATGTCCTCAAGCACTTGACCACACTGCTAAAAATACATTTATGAAACCATTTATGAAATCATTACAGTATAACACCATGACTATTTTATGACTATTTAATGCAGAGTTTGAATGTAGACCTCAATTGGTTTGGTTTCCAGTGACCATTGTTACGTCATTTTGTTCTCAAATAATTACACAATGTACAGTAAAGATTTGTATTTTTAATTACACATTTCCTGTCGCCCTTACATAAACATGAGCCTCTTACGGACTGAACAAGCCCACTGTGCTTTAAAGCACCCATCTGCTCTCTACTGCATGGCTTCATTCATACTTTACATTGCCTTTCAAATTTCTTAGACCTAATAAATATGTAAGTAACTCAGTGATAACTGTAGAAACTACATAATATATGTTGACTATGCCTGACATGATTAGGATAAATAAAATAAGTCTAGAAAAAAAACAAATGCAGTTTTTTAAATGTTGGCCAAAGGGACCCCATTGTTTACTACATGTCTGTATGTTTTGAAGTGTACAGATATGTCCAAAATTATTGGCAACTTAGCATTTTCTTTAAGTAAGTAACTCACAATTGTCTTGAAAACATGTTCAAGATGCTTAAACATGATTTCTTCAGCATTCAAATCATTATTTGTTGCAATCTGCTGTAAAGGATTATCTTGTGGCCCTGTCTAGGAAGGCGGGCTACTGTAACATAATCAAATCAATTACAGTAAAAATAAGGTTGAATTGTTTAGTATCATTTGCAGTGAATACTAACATGACTAGACAATCCATTTCTTATCAACTCTGTGTCATCTGAACTGTAACATGGGCCTAGATGGTGCCCATGTTCCAGTTCAAGTGCCCTGACTGAGAAGGCCTTTAGTGGTACAAAAAGCACAATAAAAGTTAAATTGCCCTCCTTCATTTTCTAATTCTACACAATAGTTTATTGTTTTTAATCATTTGTATACATGGTTTTGCTAGAAGTGTTTCATTCTCACAGTGTGATTTATTTGAACTGTCATCTGAAAGCAACCCAGAACAGGGGTCCATTTCTCCATCTGTCTGTTTGTAAGAAAATACAGTATTTTTTTGTTCCATCTGTCTGTTAGTATTTGTCAATTTGGCTCCCAGTAAGTATTTTCCAACCAATTAATTTGGAAATGTTTCAAATAAAAGGCAGATGCTATTATGCAGAGTGACTTACAGCAGCAATTAGTGACAGGCTCTGGGATGCAACCTTTAAACTACATGTCTGCCATCTATACTGATCAAAGCTTATTAAACACATTATATAGGCATTTAAAGAGGTAAGCTCACTTCTGAAATTCAACATTTGACTGATTACATATTTAAAAGTTAAAAGAAATAAACATATCACTTATACTGTAATTAATTAACCACCAAATGAAAGTAATTAATTTATTTAGAAATAAGCCTGCCTAAAAGCATGAAAATAATTATTTAATTTTATTGGTTTTGCAAAGCACTAATATCTTCTAAAATTTGTACATTTTTCTATTGTCATTGTACAGTTGCATTGCCCCCTTCCCTCACTCTATGTGTTTCAGGAACAAAAAGCATAGCCCTGTGGGATTCCTGGGTACACGTCAGTATATGGCACTACCCAGACATAAAAACCCTGGCTGTAGTGGACCCCTGCACTGAAACAAGTGCAAAAACAAGGCACTTTGAGGAGAACCTTTATGCAGCGTTTTAGACCGCTGTGCCACTTGGGTCCCACAGGTACTGTACAACATTTTGAAGGGCTTTTATTTATGAATGTATTTTTTTATATAGTTTCATAGTATTTGCGGGTTTTGGAGAGAAAACCTGTCTAGGAAGAACATTTCACAAAAATAAATGCATAGGTATCACGGTCTCGGTGAGTGACGGAACCAAAAGCAGACATTTTGAAAGAAAAGGTGAATTTATTTAAAACACAAAACAAACACAAACTGTACGTGAAAACAAAAGGTGCTGAAATAAGCAGCGAAAACGAATAACCGGCGGCGGCGGCGGCGGCTCGGCCGGGGGAGGCAGTCCTTGCCGGCCCATGGGGCAGGCAACGGGAAACTAGCCCGTGGAGCTGGGCACGGGGGACTGGCCCGTGGGGCAGGGCACGGGGGACTGGCCCGTGGGGCAGGGCACGGGAGACTGGCCCGTGGAGCAGGGCACGGGAGACTGGCCCGTCGTGGGGCTGGAGCCGGGACGAAGGCCCGTCGTGGGGCTGGAGCCGGGACGAAGGCGCGTCGTGGGGCTGGAGCCGGGACATGGGTGCCGGAGCTCGGGTGAAAGGTGGATTTCTCCACCCCCTGGATTTCTCCACCCCCTATTGACACCCCAGCCTTGATTTTCATTGGGGAGATCCCAGTCCTCATACTCTGCCCCTGAATCATCGGAGGAGAGGGAGTCTGAACCCCAATCTCCTAACCAACTATACTCCCCTCTGCTCCGATGCTGCTTGTCGGATGTCGCTGGTTCCTTTGGGTGGTTTATTCTATCAAGGTCTCGGTGAGTGACGGAACCAAAAGCAGACATTTTGAAAGAAAAGGTGAATTTATTTAAACACAAAACAAAACAAACAAATAACTAACAAAACATAAAACACACCGTGAATAAACTTACAGACAAAACATGTAGCGTATCCACTGTACAAAGGAACAAACAAACAATGCCCTTTCCCTAATCACTGGCATAAATACAGGAACGGGACTTTAAAATGACACATGGGCAGGAACATTCTCATTCTATCATGTGTCTTAGGGTGAATTGTCAAGAATAGTATTTTTTATAGTTGTTTAGTATGTCAGTACGTTCAGCACGATAGTAGTATGTGCAAGTGAAAGACGCCAGTTACCTTCAGAGATGGATCATTCTTCTGGCTTTTGTTATCATTGCTTGGTAGAGAAGAATAGAGACATTCACTCATTTCCATTGTCAGCCGATGAAGTATGACAGATGTTGCAATTCAGACAGAACTTTTTGAAAAAAGAAACATTTAGCCAAATCCCATTCAGCTATTATATGATGCTTTTATTCACATCTCATATATACAGTGGGGAGAACAAGTATTTGATACACTGCCAAATTTGCAGGTTTTCCTACTTACAAAGCATGTAGAGGTCTGTAATGTTCATCATAGGTACATTTCAACTGTGAGAGATGGAATCTAAAACAAAAATCCAGAAAATCACATTGTATTTAAGTAATTAATTAGCATTTTATTGCATGACAAGTATTTGATACATCAGAAAAGCAGAACTTAATATTTGGTACAGAAACCTTTGTTTGCAATTACAAAGATCATACGTTTCCTGTAGTATTTGACCAGGTTTGCACACACTGAAGCAGGGATTCTGGCCAACTCCTCCATACAGACCTTCTCCAGATCCTACCGGTTTCGGGGCTGTCGCTGGGCAATACGGACTTTCATCTCCCTCCAAAGATTTTCTATTGTGTTCAGGTCTGGAGACTGGCTAGGCCACTCCAGGACCTTGAGATGCTTCTTACGGAGCCACTACTTAGTTGCCCTGGCTGTGTGTTTCGGGTCGTTGTCATGCTGGAAGACCCAGCCACGACCCATCTTCAATGCTCTTACTGAGAGAAGGAGGTTGTTGGGCAAGATCTTGCAATACATGGCCCAATCCATCCTCCCCTCAATGCGGTACAGTTGTCCTGTCCCCTTTGCAGAAAAGCATCCCCAAAAAATTATGTTTCCACCTCCATGCTTAATGGTTGGGATGGTTTTCTTGGGGTTGTACTCATCCTTCTTCTTCCTCCAAACACGGTGAGTGCAGTTTAGACCAAAAAGCTCTATTTTGGTCTCATCAGACCACATGACCTTCTCCCATTCCTCCTCTGGATCATCCAGATGGTCATTGGCAAACTTCAGACGGGCCTGGACATGCGCTTGCTTGAGCAGGGGGACCTTGTGTGCGCTGCAGGATTTAAATCAATGAAGGGGTAGTGTGTTACTAATGGTTTTCTTTGAGACTGTTGTCCCTTGTCTCTTCAGTTCATTGACCAGGTCCTGCCGTGATGTTCTGGGCTGATCCCTCACCTTCCTCATGATCATTGATGCCCCATGAGGTGAGACCTTGCATGGAGCCCCAGACCGAGGGTGATTGACCGTCATCTTGAACTTCTACTATTTTCTAATAATTATGCCAACAGTTGTTGCCTTCTCACCAAGCTGGTTGCCTTTTGTCCTGTAGCCCATCCCAGCCTTGTGCAGGTCTACAATTTTATCCCTGATGTCCTTACACAGCTCTCTGGTCTTGGCCATTGTGGAGAGGTTGGAGTCTTTTTTCAGGTAACAAGTTCAAACAGGTGCAGTTAATACAGGTAATAAGTGGAGAACAGGAGGGCTTCTTAAAGACAAACTAACAGGTCTGTGAGAGCTGGAATTCTTACTGGTTGGTAGGTGATCAAATACGTATGTCATGCAATAAAATGCAAACTAATTACTCAAAAAATCATATCAGTGATTTTCTGGATTTTTGTTTTAGATTCTGTCTCTCACAGTTGAAGTGTACCTGTGATAAAAACTTACAGACCTCTACATGCTTTGTAAGTAGGAAAACCTGCAAAATCGACAGTGTATCAAATACTTGTTCTCCCCACTGTAGGTGGTCCCAGGAACCAACCCTACCACCCTGGCATTGTTTCTGCCACACTCCTCCAACAATTATCCGAAAGGATACTGACAGACATGAAACAAGCAGGCCTGGGCAGTTAACCAACACTGACCCACCAAACACTGATTGAGCTTGGCTGAGCCTGTAACAGCCGGTTGCTTTCATGCATGATTAATTGAAGCATGTTGGGAGCTGTCTATGCTTCCCGGATAAGTAACAAGATGAGCTTTGGCAAATAAACCCCTTCATCATTTCTGTACTGTGATAAGGGCTTTGCAGTCCATGGTCCAGGGTGAGCTGCGAGTTCTCACACAGGCAAAGGATGATGTTCGATTATTTCAATGCCTTACTAGGTAATAGGCTTGTTTGATTATTCTGAGTGAGTGCAGGCTTCAATAAGGCTTTACTGACGACCCTCCTGACCGCTGTTCGATTGTTAGCTTGCTGCCTCTGAATTTAAAACCATTTCAGGATGATTGTACATAGGTGGGGTGGATTTACATTTTCTTATCCAAAAAGCAAGCAAAGCTCTGTTTGTTTCCATTAACAGTAACAGTTGTATTTACTTTTTCTGTTCTACCCTTCTTAACTTGAACCATGCCTGATACAACACCTGCTTGTTAATTTGAGGACACTCAGGGTTAAGAGTTCAGCTAGCAATGTTGGATGAGAATGGTAAGGTATTGTTACCGCAGAAACACATCACAGCCAAGTGGCATTTTGTCCTCCACTGTCAGTATTTCAAGAGCTATGAAATTACAACAGGGACAAACTCTATTGAACAATACTGCCGTGCAAAAGCTAGGCACCCCAATTGTGTTGCAGTGATTGTTTTCACAAACGTTACATCTATCTTTTAAAAATGGCCCTCGAGGGAAAGTAAAGGTGGAGTTGGCTTTCAAACACAGACACCAAGACCAAGGCAAGAACAATCAGACAACAAGAATATAGACTATCTACTAAAATTGCTTGTTATAATAATAAGTCATAATGATGTGTGAGTTGCTAATGCATCTTGGTGATCTTTAAATACACATTATTACTTCTCATTTATATTCAATTTATGATAAGCCTAATTATGCCCTGGTAAAATAAATGGTAGATGTTATTATCATATACACCATTGTCACGGTTGCGGTGTGGAGTAGAACCAAATGCAGACATTGTTAAAGTAAATGGTGATTTAATCCAATAACACGAAAACAAACTACACGGAAACGAAAGGCGCTAACCAACATAAAACGAAGTACAAAGAAACATGTAGCGTATTCACTGAAATGGAACTAAAACAGAGACAACAAACCACACCGTGTGTGGTGGAAACCCTAACCTAAGTAGGCTTCCCAATCAGAGTCAACTGAATGCAGCTGCTCTGACTGGGTAGCCCACAGCGGCATGGAGAAGACTAGAGGCCTCTCCATGGGTCATGCTCTGAGACGGCCAGGGGCCCGCAGCCAGGGCATGACAACTATAAGGACATGAGTATTAAGAAACCTACATATTACACTCACAGGAGCTTGTATGACATCGCATTCTAAACCTGTAGGTAATAATATCGAGGTGGTGCCCCCTTTGCAGCTATAACAGCTTCCACTCTTCTGAGAAGGCATTCTGCAAGATTTTGGAGTGTGTCTGTTCGCATTTTTGTCCATTCTTCCAGAAGAGCATCCGTGAGGTCCGACACTTATGTTCGACGAGAGGGCCTGGCTCACAATCTCCATTCTAGTTCATCCCAAAGGTGTTCGATAGGGTTAAGGTCAGGGTTCTGTGAGGGCCAGTAAAGTTCTTCCACCCCAAAATCTAACCATGCCTTTATAACAAATTGTTAACACAAAATTGGAAGCATAGAATGTTCCAAAATATCTTGGTAAGCTAAAGCATTAACATTTCCCTTCAGTGGAACTAAGAGGCCTAGGACAACCCCAGAAAAACAACCCCCTAGAATTATCCCTCCTCCACCAAACTGTACAGTTCACTTAATGCAGTCAGGCAGACTCGTCTATCAGACTGCCAGAAAGAGAAACATGATTCGTCACTCCACAGAACACATTTCCGCTGCTCTAGAGTCCAGTGGCTCCGGGATTTACAACACTCCATTCGATGCTTGGCTCAACCATGGAAACCATGGCATGAAGCTCCCGGTTTACAGTTTTTGTGCTGATGTTACTGCCAGAGGAGGTTTGGATCTCTGCAGTTTTCTAGTCAGCAGAGCGTTGGCAACTTTTATGCACTATGCGCCTCAGCACTCGGCGACCCCACTCTGTAACTTGTTGCAACAGTGGTATTCAATTATAGAACATAGTGTACTTTATGTAGTGATCTGCATCCAAGTGAGTAATCAATTGGAAGTTAATGCCTTTTGCCTTGGCACAACCTCTTACTTTTTTTGTCTGTGGAGGATTTTCGAGCATGCTTAGATTGTACTGAATGGCAAATGCCTTGTAGGGGTAACCCTTACGTGGCAATAAAGCTGGGAAAGCTTACAGATAATTATCTCTGCTGCCTGATTAGCTTTAGATTTTTCAAAGACATATTCTACTAATCCATATAAGGTACTTGAAATAACGTGTATATTATTAACATAAAACAAATATGCCTTTATTCACACCCCAGAGTTACTTCAAGGTTGACCTTTAAAATCAGTTACACATATATGCATCTTTTTTAATAATCGTCAACCAGATATTTCCACATACTTGAGAAAGATGACACATTTAACACACTGCATTTTATCTAGTGACTTACAGTGACATCTATTTCTGTCTAAGAGTGTGACAGGTCATTAACAGGCCATTGGTATCTGAGAATTCCCAGGGGTGATACTCATCTTGGTGTCTGCTGTGTGCCCAGGTACAAGATTGAAGATGGAAACAGTAAGACCGGCGCGGCCCGGGCCTACGCGCACCTGCCAGCAATCCTCTCATCAGCACCACTCTAGTTCATCCTCCTGCTTTGCCAGATCAACACTGTTCCTAGTAGCGTTTGTGCCCCTCATCTGTTAAGGTACATGCCTTAACCGATTCTCCGTAGAGAGTTCATTCTGCTGCTAATTGCATTCCTGCCCGTTCGTTCTCCGTTTCCCTAGTGTGTGTTTATTACCCAGCCAGACTCCCTGTTTGTTTCTGGGGACCCGCCATACGCCTGGGTCCCCAGCCTGACACCTGGAATAGAATTCTGCAATGGAAAAGCCAATAAAAATTGATTAATGGATGACTTGGCAAAACAATGGTAGGGCTACTGACTGCACTGTTGTTAATCCTTAGAGCTGGGTTCTATTGTGATCTGTATCACTGTGTCCATGGCCAAAATAATATAAATTGCAGAACATGGCCATCACGTGTGGTAGCACTTTCACAGGTGTAGAATTAAGTGATTTAATACTTGACCGATAATACGCTGACATCACTGAAATCAGTGGGTCACATTGATAAAATAATAACGTATTGATTCTCTTCAGGTGTAACATACAGGGTAGCACGGTGCCGGTTGGTGGTGATATTTTGGGAGAGTTCTGGTGGGGTTCCTACTCTTTGGGAGGGTTCCGGTGGGGGTCCTACTCTGCCTGAATTTGTATGATCATTTTTGTCATAACAGTATTATATTGTTTAGTTTTTATAGGGGAAATCTGCATTTGTTAATTATGTTTGGACATTAGCAAAAAACGAAAGGTACCCTAAGATTGTTGAGGAATATAACTCATGCTAAATAAATGTAGTTCAACAGCCTTACCCCATCAGAAGCAATGTTGGTACAACAGTTTGTGCTTTTTTTACTCCAGAGTTTTAAACATTATAAAAAAGCACTGTTTAGCCCTCAAATGAATACTATAATCTTTGTAGATACATTCTTTGCCACCATGAAAGATGGTAAGGCATGAATGATATAACATTTTTATTAATTATGTTGTGCATTTAAAATAACAAACTGTCAGCAAACCAGATTACACTTCATACAAATGTCAAATGTATTATTATTTATAATTCTAAAATTACTTGCAAATACGGGATGCAGTACATTTCAAGTACATCTGTACTATACATACACTGTCATTAAATTTCAATATACTGATTGAGTATTGCAAATGAATTAATCTATTACCAACTTAACTTAAAACATTTTATTAAAACACCTTTATTTTATCATCACAGTGTCATATGCTGTCCTTGTAATTTATAATATCCATTGTATACAACATGTGAAAAGGATGTTTCTCTACATATGGATATTATATCTTCATTTTAACAATATTGAGAGATGGAGGTAATATAAATAAACTAATAAAACTGTCAAAACATTTAAGCTGAAGCAGATGTAAAATATGTCTGAGGACATTTTGATGACAATTACCCCTTTTAAGGTTTTTAGAGTTAGATTTGGCCTACATGTCTAAACAATGCTCACTTTTTATGTAAAACAGACCCTAAATAATGGTGCTGTAAACAATTCAGACTGCTCACATAGTCGGCTGGAGAAAGTAAATTCTGGAGGTAGTTGTGCTTTGTGTACCTTATTCACATTCCCCTTCTTCTAGACTCAACATTTTAATTTCATTCAAATCATCCACAATATGCATTTGTTTTACATAGGCCAATAGAATACATTTACAAATTGTGTAAGATCCAAAGTTGTAGCCATTTATGAAGAGATTATGCAGTTTAACCAAACAATGTTTTTTCAGTTTATAAAATAGCCCTGCAAGCCAGCCCTATGTTGCCTGCTCTATGGGGATATCAAAAGTTACAGATGTTTTTTGTAGTGTGAACCACAGAGGCAGTAAAACGGTAGAAGGAGTCACAGATACGGCAAAGTTTTAAAGGCTTTTATAATTTTTTCAGCGGTGCAGTTGCATCAATCTCTCCGCACTTCTACTTTTCACAGCTATGAATACGGTGGGGGGGTTACATATGTCCTGTTACAAAAATTCAGTGTTGTTAATGTGCTTTTTGAACTACTATGTTATTTTTATTTGTTTATTTGTACCTGTCAAACCAGGCAAGCCATTTCAAAATGAATATTATCTTTACATACAACCCTGTTTCCTAAAAAGTTAGACACTGCGTACAATGCAAATAAAACCAAAATGCAATGATGTGCAAATCATTTATCCTGATATTTAATTAAACATTTTATAAAGACAACATATCAAATGTAATAACTGAGACATTTTATTGTTTTTGGAAACATACATGTCCATTAAAAATGTTTAAGTTTAAAAGTTATAATTTCTACAGAGGTGAAACGTTGATGCTGCAGGCAGGGCCACATTCGCGCAAAAATGTGAGGTCCATAATTTATACCAATATGGGGTTACACATTTTGGAACGAATGTGGCCGTGCCTGCAGCATCAAAGTTTCACCTCTGTAGAAAATAAATTGTTCTGGTTTTCCCCTCTTCTCTGCCACTTCTCTTAATGAAACACCCTCCAGGGACCCAAACACATGTCCTGTGTTTATTCACAGTCTCTCCTTGTTACACAAGTTTGGAAATAGATCAGGTCAATAGATCACTATATTGAAGTAATACTTTTAAACACCAATGAAATAAGGTGCAAAGTGGATCACTGTATGAGGTGATGTACTGTTGGATGTGGACCTTCGGTGAACAGCAATTTTCAACTCTTCCCACATATCCTTAAATGGACTGACATTCTGGCCATTGCATTATGGCTTTGGCTGTATGTTTGGGGTCATTGTCTTGCTGGAAGGCTTAAAGACCTCAGCAGATTTGTACCAAGGTTTGTCCTCTACCTTCAAAAGCTTTCCAGGCCCTGTGATGCATTCCCATAGCCGGATGCAAGTTTCCCCATGCCTCCTACTACAGATGATGTTTTCAGTTTTATGTGTGTTGTTCGATGATATGGTGAATTCTATCCAAAAGTTCTCAAAACATTCTCGCTTTTTGCTGCTCTTCCTTGAAGGCCACTTATATGACAACCCTGGGGTATTGTTTCAGTAAGCCCAGCTCAGCCGTGGACAACCTAATAGTTGCCATGGCCTCTTGGTGTCACGCCCTAATGTGTTTCACCTGTTCTCTTGTCTCCACCCCCTCCCACCAGGTGTTGTCTATTTCCCATTACTGTCTGTGTATTTAGTCCCTGTGTCCCCAGCTGGCAGTGCCAGATCGTCTTGTCCAGTACAGCGTATCCAGCGTTTCATAGTCCTTGTTTCCTAGCCCCAGCCCAGTACCTTGCTTGTCTC
>JACXGK010006954.1:0-20256 GCA_016801125.1 Novumbra hubbsi | reverse complement strand
TTTGGACTGGCTTCCCCATAAGTCTGTACTCTCTGGTAGGTCTGCGTGGGGGGGAGACACGGCTGACAGCGATGTGGGGGGGGGTGGGGATTTCCTAAAGACAGCAGAGACCATCAGCTCACATGTTCGCGCTCTGTCTAGCCTTCCTCCTGCCAGATTATCCTTCTCCTACCTGGGAACTCCCTCCCTCCGCACGCAGCACTGTAGGCACTTCAAAACACTTTCTGTCGCTCTCCCGCACTGGATGGGCGAACGTGATTAGTGAGGAGCTTCGATCCGCCGTTCCAGGGTCTGCCTGCCACAAGCTTACTGACCGTTGGACCTTGGAAATATTTGTCACTTTCACATTCAGTTTTTTGCAGCATACCTTTCCCAGCACATATTGTTTACACGCTGGAGGTGAGTGATCGAGCTACCTAACAAGTTCTCTCTGTGGCCACGTTTTCTCTTTTCAGTTTAGGCAGTGATTCCCCAGCGGTGCCTTCAAATGTTTTGTAACCCAGTCTACTAGAAAAATGCGCTTCCTTAGAGTAGCACGTAGTTTGCAAACTCTGCGACAAAATGCCATTGATCTTGTTGTTTTACACATCGTCTAAGTTTGCCAGAATTGTTTTATTTGGTAAAAGCATTTCTCTGCTATTCTACACGTTTTGATATGTAGATATAATATAATTTGTGATTTTCACATAAAAAAAAATATACAGTGACAAGTAATTTAATATAATTATTCACATGCGTGTGTATGTTTATGTATGCAATGTTACCATCTTGTTTTTCCAGAATTTTTCAAAACTCTTTTTTGAAATCTATAGTGTGTGGTCGATGGTTAAGTCCTGTAATATCATGACATTTTTGTATGCTTCTGCTAAGAGTGCTGCACCCCCAAGTTCTGGAGTTACTTCCTCCTTGGGGAGCATAAGTCATCGACCAGCGGCTGTGTTGTCTTTCTTATTGTTTCGCTCTGTGCCCGTTTCTATTTGTGTTGTATCATGCTTCCCTACCGTTTCACCCTGTGTGCTCGAACACGCTGAAGTCCAAATGCAGACGTTGCCTGACGTCGTCTGGCTTTCCTCAGACGTCTGCATATTTCACATCTGGTTCTTATATCAATAACCCAAGGTCTTTAGCTGTGCCGACCAGCCCAGCCCCGACAAGTGTCCCCCTCCATTTTCTTTATATCAAATTTAAAGTGGCTTCCAAACGTATACATTTCCAGTCAAAAGTAGGACAGCTTGTGTCCAAGTCAGCAGTTAACCCAAGACGAAGGTCTCTTGGAGTTTCAAGCAGTTTCCAAAATCCTCCTCCCCCCCCCCCCCCCCCCTCTCACTTCTTCCTTTTTTGGTTGTGCACACTGCCTTTCTGCCTATCTGTCTCTGTTCCTTCCCCAAAGCTTTGGGTAGGAAGCCTGGTTGCGTCATAGTCCAGCAGCACAGCCTGGGACAACACTCACTCTTCCTCGCTGCTCTAGAGCCAGGAAAGACTCGTTGCCGGTGAGTTGTGCTTTAGTTGTTTCATGCTCATGTTTGTTTGGAAGAATAGGCATCTCGCTTTCCCCATCAGTTGGTTGTTCAGCGGGAGGTAAAGCCGACTGCAGATCTGCAGTTTTAGGATTGTTTATTTGAAAATGACCCTGAGTGTTTGCGTTATATCATATAATGTGTCTGTAGGGCTAAAGGCTCTAAAGACTATACCTATTTAAGGAGAAAAAGCTTGAATTCAGGGTGGTCTTAGTTCTTTTGACAGTATTAACCTGTTTTTAAGGTGCCTGTCACATCTGCATATTTGTGTGAGGTGGAACATTCTACGGTCATGTTGATGCGGATGTTTGATGTCATTTTCACTCTGCGTTAGGAGATATGAGCTCTGAGGCGCTTTACTGTTTGGGGAAGGATCTTGTTTAGGTTCTCGGTCATGCCAAGTCGTGACCCGTTTCCCCGGTATACTCTCCTCCTCGAAGAAAAGGCCAGCCCTTTCCTACAACTTTCCCAAGAGGATGCGTCACAGGAGTTTTGATGAAACCGTTGATGAATCACACCGTGTATTTTGACCGAGGACATCTCTACTGGTTTGGAACAAGATGATTTACTGAGCTCGTCCGGCTGACGGCAATTTGCTGTCCAAACCATCCTGAAAAAGTCTCTGCGTGCGTCAACATGCGCGACTAATTTGAACGGAACAACCGCGGGCCTCTTCCGGCAACACGGGACAAATGACCCAATTTCATCATATCCTGTCGACCAGGCGTTGACCAGTGGTCCAGCTTCAGCTGAGTGCTTGGACATTTCACCCTGACAGTCAATGTCCTCGTTACCTGCCCACGGTACAGGCCTGTGTACATGCCTCTCCCACCGTCCCAGAAACACATGCACACACACACCGCCTCCCTGTTATAGCCTTCAGCTCTGACACAACAAGTGCCTCCGTTTGCAGAGATCCATATGTGTTTGAGGAAAGCCAATCCTGAGTGGGTGGGTGTGTGTGTGTGTGTGTGTGTGTGGGAGGGGGTAATAAGTAGCAGGCTGCCGTTGCGTAAGGACTCCTGCATTCACGCGGCCTGGTTCTGGTTTGGGTCCTGGCGGTTTTTCAGAGCCCGGCTGGCGCATGGACAGATGGCTGTACAAGAAGGAAGAATGGAACGGTTCCCCTCTCGTTCGACGCTTTAGCATCTATTGGACCCGGGCCAACCTTGACCCGAAGCGCTGATCCGTCCCTCGAACCAAACACCTGTTTCAGTCCCCCTGGCGGCCCCAACTGGCCTACGCTGTGTCTGGCTCAGAATGCCTGGGCTGCTCCTGTGATCCACTTCAAATAGGGACCTCAAAGTGTGTTCCCAGAAACATTAGAGAATAGATGCCAGGACCCCAAGTAAATGCTATTAGTTGGGTGTTTTTGATTTAAAGCGCACACTCTGGTTATTTATTGCTTAGCAATTTTCTGCCAATCCATTGTTCTTAAAACCATGAGTGATACAATGCTGAGTGTTTGTTCCCTTATTCCACTATCTTTCCGTAAGCGTACAGTTTCTTTGCCATATCAGTATAGGAAGGGCTGATTACCTGGGCTGTAACAGTGTATTTTAGAATTTGAGTGCTGTAAGGAGAATCTCCCTGGAAGCCCATTCATGAGCTGTGCTCGATGACAACGTTTAAGTGAAGGATGGATATGGAGTAACAGACCAGATTGGACCAGGATAGAAAATGTGATGGGTGAGTAAGGAGTAACAGACCAGGATAGAAAAGGTAAAGGATGAGTTAGGAGTAACAGACCAGGATGGAAAAGGTAAAGGATGAGTTAGGAGTAACAGACCAGAATGGAAAAAGTAAAGGATGAGTTAGCAGTAAAAGAATAGAGTGGACCAGAAAATACTTTGAAGGATAAGAGAGCAGAAGAGCCTTCGAGGCCCGAAATATTGGCTGTGGGAACACTACTTTTAGATTACAATTAATAGTGGCAGCGAAGGAATTTTCATTTGTCTAGATGTTTGGATATCTCCATGTGGGATTTGTGTCTGTTTACACTTGTTTTAAAGGGAAAAGCTTAAATAGGCCTGAATTGGGTTTTGAGAGAAAAAGAGGGTTTAAGTACCTTGTGATTTAGTAAATATGTGCGTTTCAGGGAATTATTTTTATATGCAAATCTGTTCTTTTGATTATAGTGAATTACATTAGTTGGACAGGATTGATTCTAAACCAGTGTATGACTGTAAAGTCCGGATCGATGACTATCAAAGTCAGTTGAGAATGTGTGTTGCTCAATATTCTTATTGTGTGTGTGTGTGTCTGTGTGTCTGTGTGTCTGTGTGTCTGTGTGTCTGTGTCTGTGTGTTATGACGTGTCGACCACTGTCTGTAGACACCAGACGGGCCTCATTATGGTCAAAGCCAGAAGCTGTAGTGTGATTCAGTACTTGTGTTTCCAGTCATGTAGTCACAGCTGGGTCTTACACAGGCAAAGGCCTGATAATGAGGAGGCCTTCACTGCTAACAGAGGCACCGCTCAAGGGGAACCTCGGCCTGGCTGAAGACTAACTCATCCTTCCTGACGTGATGTAGTCGGCTCCATGTGGCCATCCCTCCTAGCCAAGCCACTCCTAGCCACTCAGCCTTGCCTGGGTTCTAACTGTGAGAGGTCTCAGACGTTTGAGTGCCAATCCCAAGGAACGAGCACACAGCAAACCATTTTTCTTTTTGCAAATATGCCTCCAAACAACAGCCTCTTGTCCAATCCGGTGTTTCACAGCTCTGCCTAAACTATTCCATGTCAACCAGGCTCTGAAATCTATGCTTCAACTTGCCAAGTCCAGAATAACAAACATGTTAGGGCCTGGTCCTGAGGCTACCTCTATGTGGGGGTGGGACAGGGTTGGTTAGCGATGCTAGGAGGAAGGGAGGTGATGGGGAGGAATTCTGGGTGTGTAGAGGGGGGGTTGTATGTGGGTGGCAGATAGCATTTGGGGTATCTGACCCATGACCAAAACTTTGCTCGATTGAATTAGCAGAGCCTGCAAAATGGATATGTTGTAATTTGTACGGGATAAAAGCATCTGCTGTATGAGAGAAATGCTGCTTAAAGGCATCTGGTCAACTTCGTTTGACTGAAGTATTAACAGCACTTGCAGAAAAGAGTTGAAATAGAAGCTTTATTAGAGCGCTACACACAAGTCGCCATATCCAAATGTCATCCAGATTGTTTGGTCTGGGCCGGACGTGGCCCCACATCATGGTCTGGTGACGGAACATTCTTCCTGACTGTTCGTGGTGTGTGTGTGTCTTGTGAAGGCGTGGGAGCTGGCTACTGGAGAAACCCTGTTTATGGATGACCCACTAAAGAATGGAAAGCAAGGAATTGAATTAGGTGTGTGTGGCGCTCGAGCCTAACAGCACTTCTAGGAGAAAAAAAACCTGAGGGCTTGCCTCTTTCATTGTGTCCCTCGATATTCTCCTTTAGCTTCTCTGTCTGACCATTTCACCTGCAAGCAAACGCCATGCTGCTCATGTTCATTTATTAGCAATGAACCACCTTGTCACGGTCACTAATGAATGATTAGTTCATTCATTCATTGAAATGTGACCATGAACACACACACACACACATACACACATACACAGACTAGGGTGGGGGTTACATAAGAGGTAGATGTGCTCTGGCAGGACAGACTGTTCGGATTAAAGCCAGTCAGTCTGGGGGAAACCAGCCAGGATGCAGAATGGGCCTGTTTTGATCCGGTGCTGTTGGCAGCTCGTTCCTGCTTTCTCTCTGTGCGTTCCTATTGGGAAGCAGCGCCATCACATACCGCGTACTGCCGGTCAATCAATGGTTGTGTTTAGGGTTCATCCCTGCTCCCTCCGTCTGGCGTCCGTGTCGCCCCTGGAGACATCTCCAAATGAGACCTGTTAGTCACGGTGGGGGTTAACCCCCTTCATGCCCTACCCGTGTCCTTGGTGGGACAAGTTGGATTCTCGTTCACTAGCTGGCGTTTTATATGGCGTTGGTGCCGTGTGTGTGTGTGACGGTCCCTTGCCGCGTGCTCCGTCTGCACGGCAAGGGGGCGCGTGGAAGCAGTTGCCCCGTGTGGCCTGTTGCGTGTGCTAAGCCTGGGTGAGGGGGGACCGGGGGGGCAGAGGGGTCCGCGTTTGTTCCCAGCTGTTAAGGGGGTTTGGAGTTTAGTGTGTGTGTCACTCGGGCCTCTAACTGTTCATCCACCTAAGCCCTCTGACTTGAGCGCACGTGTGTGTGTGTGCACACCGACATTCTCGAACATTATACGCACACACACACGCACGCGCGCGCAAACACACGTGTTTTTTCTGCGCTCTTTGTCGGCATGTTGATGGAAATCCCTTCACAAGAAATATTCATTGCTGCGATAAAATGTTAACAGAACATTCAGTGACAGTCTTGAGTGTGTTCATACTGTATTTAGTCTGAGAGTCTGGTTTATTGTTTTCCTCCTTATGGTCATATTAGTCTGAGAGTCTGGTTTTAGTCTCATCATGAGTGTGTTTTTATACTGTATTTAGTCTGAGAGTCTGGTTTATTGTTTTCCTCCGAGTGTGTTCATATTAGTCTGAGAGTCTGGTTTTAGTCTCTTCCTTAGAGTGCATTACCCTGACGGTCTGGTTTTAGTCTCTTCCTCAGAGTGCATTACCCTGACGGTCTGGTTTTAGTAGGACTATGTATCTTGTGATCCAGGGGAGGGGAGAGCTCTGCTTATTCGAGATCGAACACGTTCATTTGTGTTGGCTCTGCCAGGCGGCAGATATTTACTGCAGCTTCAGTCGCGGCAGGAATGCAGCCGCCTGGACTCCCGGTCCAAGCTTGTCTGCCTCATTACCTGGCAGAGGCTGATCCTGCCATTATGTGGAATCCGATTCGCTCTCGCCCGCCTACACATGCATTTCATCAAGACCCTGTCACATCTGTTCATTAGTCCTGTGGTTGTGTTGAGGCGGGCGTTCCTCGGAATACGAGGGGCTGTTTGTCGACTGGTTTCAGTGTGACACGGCTTCTGGCGGGAGGGTTCGTCATTATTTCCAAAGACAAATTTAAACCAGTGCTCTTTTGATATCCCTTGATGTGCTCGTGTCGTAACTTGGCTTGAGGCCGCATTGAGATGTCTTGGGCTGACATCCGCGTGTGTCACGTTCCCTGTATTAAAACCGCCACATCGTCTTCACAATGCCGGATGTCTTAATATCAAGTAAGATTTATTGTTTTTAGGCGGACGCCAACATTTTGGCATGAAAGATATTTAAACAGTTACTTGTTGGTATTCTATTAAAGCTTCAGCTACTAGTAGGTGCATTAGGGCCCCATACACTATAGAATATTCCAGAAACATCCAGTAAAGGAATGTGAAGTGCAGGTCGGTACAATGCAGTAAACCCAACTGTTGCACATTGCGGCACACCTGTTGGTTATTGCACACAGCTGAACAGCGGCTTGTGGCTGCAACTCTGTGTGACGCATTAGACGAGGTCAGGAGGGTCAGCCATTGGTCAACCGAACACTTCAATTGGGGAGGCGTGTGATCTTAGCGTCTTTGACTGTTGGTGCCACACATGGATCCCGGAATCTCCCAAACATCTGAGCTCCTGGGATTTATTGCACAACCGCCTTCAGGTTTACAGAGTATAGTGTGATAAACATCAACCTCCAGTTAGCAGCAGTTCTATGGGTTAGGGTTATTCTGTGGGTTAGGGTTATTCTTGAGTTGGGAATGGCCAGACACTGACAGAAATGACACAACATACTCAGATTGGCCACTATTTAAAACAGTGGCGTGCTGAATGGTGTGTCTGAACGCACTATGTCAAACTTTAAAGTGGATCGAGGCAAAAGGTTGTCCAACCTGTTACTCGACGGGTGTGTCTAATGAAGTGACCTGTGAGTTTATAATTTAATTGGGCTTAGTGAACGTGCCTTATTGAGCTAAACTCAGTTGTACTGTGTAGAGCTATACTAGGCTGTGCCATATCTGACATTATCAACGGTGGTTATAATATATGAGACCATATACCAGGGATTTGACAAAATGTCCGTTTTTATTGTAATAATTTCATCAGTGTCTGGTTTCTAGTCACAATAAGGCATCTTAGTGGTTTGTGAAATACTGCTAAAATGTCATTGTGCTCTGTCCAGAGAACAGGTCTTAACCATGGTATATTGGCTATATACCTCGCGCCCTCATATCTTGTTGCTTACTTTAACTGGAGGCTTTGGGTCATAGATGCTGATTACTGAAAATACTCAGTGTAAGACATAAAAAAGACTTGTGTTATTCAGTTGGTAACCATAACATTTATCATAACACAAAACCCCTCTGGGGGGGTGTGTGATACGTGGTCATTATATCAAACCAAGTGCCCTGTACAGACACTCTGCTAACTAGAACTCGCCATGGTAAATATAACATGACAGCACACACTTAACCTAATTGTGGTTATTGGAAAAGAGTATTTCATGCCAATTCAATAAACAGGGGGCCATTATTTTCTTCACCCCCTCCCCTCTTAATTCTATTTTAAACATGTTAGAGACAGAGATTTATCCTGGCCCTGTGGCTGGTTCAGTGTGTTGGCGAGAATGTAATGAATGAGTACGAGGCCCCTGTTCTGGTACTGAGCGCTAAATGCTAGGCAGGCCCCTGCTTTTATCTCTACTGTGCCTGCTCGCGAGGCAGCGTCAGATGGCTGGAACCAAGACAGCCCAGCCAGGCGGCACTTAAAGCTCTAGATTAAGGGGGGCTTTGGGACTCCTGAAATCTGCTTGTTTAATATTTCACCTGCTTTGTCAGGGTCCCTTCTATTCTGTCTTACCCACTGTAAACCAGTGCCTCACAATACATGCCTTTCGTTTAACCTGGCTAGACACTGAGAAGATGGGAGGAATTAGCTCGCGATTGTTTCCCGGGAGGATAGGACCCATTTAGCTTTGTGCTGTGACGGGTCGATGGTGTGGAGATGGAGTCTTGGGGTCGGTGATGCTCTCATCCACTCCGCTAGAAGGTCGGGGTAGGCGGAGGGATGTACAGGGAGGCCATTCGGTTGATTAAACCAAAGCTACCGGGATTTGGAGTCACCCTAATGACCTGGGAGGACATGGTTGTTGTGCATGTGTGGATAGCTTCCATTGATGTGTAGCTGAAGTCCATGCATGTCATATAGAGGCATGTAGCCTGTAGGTGTATTTACTGTTAGGAAACATTAAGAAAGGCTATGCAATCCTTTTTATCTGGGTTACAGGTACCCTATGTAAAAAAATAAAAAGTACCCTGTGTTTTGCTCATGTGTCTGTGCTTTTTACAAAAAGCAGACCCCCTGCCACAGATACATACAGACACAAATACACACACACACTAATCAACGTCCAATCAGAGCATACAGAGACAATAACAGGAAATACAGTACCAGTCCGAGACACACCCATTAATTCAAGGGTATTTAGTTTGACTTAGTATCCAATAATAGTGAAGGTATCATAACTATGAAATAACTCATGGAATCATGTAGTAACCAGAAAAGTGTTTCAGATTCTTTAAAGTAGATAGATTTTACCATGATGACAGCTTTGCACACTTCCAAACTGTGGGCAAAGCATTCCAGGTGACTAACTCATGAAGCTGGTTGAGAGAATGCAAACAGTGTGCAAAGATAACATCAATGCAAGGGGTGGATTCTTTGAAAGATCTGGAGCATGAAATGTATTTTGAAATGATCAACACTTTTTTGGTTGCTACATAATTCTGTATGTTTCATGTTGTAACTATTCAACAATGTGAAAAAATAGTAAAACTCAAGCAATACCCTTGAATGAGTAGGTGTGTCCAAACATTTGACTGGCACTGTACATGAACTGGGACGTTCTATCTCCCGATAAACCCAAATATCCTGTATAGGAGCCGGCCTGGTTAGTGGGGGTGATGCCCCGACCACTGTCTTCTTCTACACCCCCTGGAGCTGCTGTCCTCTGGAGGGTCTAGAGGAGGGGCATGCCTGTCTGGGTCTGGCCCAAGGCAGAGGAGGCCTAATCCCGCTCCCTTCTGCTGCTGGTCTGCCTGACTGACTGGGTGGTTGTCTGGTTGTTTAGCTGCCCGGTTAGCTGTGCGGTTGGCTATTTAGCTGCCCAGTTAGCTGTGCGGTCGGCTGCCTCTAGTCATGAGACAGCGGTGTGTGTGACACCCAACCAGGCCTGTTGCCTTCGCGCCCATGTGATGGTATAAACAAAGGCTTTGGCCCTGGGGGATCCGTGTCCGGCCGGACAGCCTGACCCGTCTGGTCCCGGGCTGCTCCTGCCCCTCTGCGGGCCCCCCCCCCCCGGGCCTCCTGGTGTCTGGTGTGGGAGACGGCGCTCACTGATCTCCCTCCGTCTGTCTCCAGGTGTGTCACCACCCCGACTGCCAGGGTCTGAACCACAAGACTCCCCTACACCTGTGTGAGTCATGTGACTCCCGCTGCCACCCGGAAGACACGGGCAGCATGCACTGTGACCGGCACCCCCGCTTTGACCTGCAACCCCAAGGTACCCGCTTCACACTGGGCGCGTTTTCTCTGGGAGCTGGTGCGGCAACCCTTCAGGTCCCGAGCAGGCGCTCTGACCACTGCCCTCCCTGAAGCTTAGCTAGCTGGGAGCCATTTTGGGGCGGCCCGCCGGCACCGCGGTGTGCCCCAAAATGGCTCCCGTTCGAGTACTGACGTCCATCAAACCAGTGTTTACAAACTGTGTTTCGTAAACGTAGAAGTATGCGACTAAAATAAAATGCGCGTTCAGTGTGCGCCGTCCGCTGTGGCCCGGCCTCCACAGATACCAGAATCGATTGCGGTTCTGAGTCTCCTGCGAGCATTCAGTCGGGCTTGATTAAAGCAGATTTTTTCTGTTAAATAATGAAAGCGTCTCACGGATGTTCTGTGTCACCACCCTATAAGGCTCCATCCTGGCCCGGAATGTGTCCACTCGTTCCTGTCCTACTCGCACCAGCCCCCCCTCTGACCTGGAGGAGGAGGAGGAGGGGGGCAACGACCGAGGGTTTGTGGCTCTTTACATCCGTCATCCATTGGCTCATCCGTCAGCATGGCACTGGTCCTCTTGGTCAACATGTACCGTCTCTGAACCCACACACTGTTCACACACACACAGATGTCCTATCAGTGTGTGTGTGTGTGTTCACCAGTTATGCCATGGATGTTTCATTACATAGCAGGGTGTTCATATCTGAAGGATGAGTTTCTTATTTTGTGTAAATGCTTATTTTTCCTTTCTAATTTCAGGGAACGCACGGCTGGGGGGCTGAAGTTGGTGAAGAAGAAACCACGGCGACGACACACTGATGTGAGTGATAGTTCAGTATCAGTTCAGTCGTTTAGGAACGTGACCCTTCGCTTTACTTTTGTGGTGTCGTTTTGGGTCGAATCTGCAGTGTGTCTGTTAGGGCACTCTGGTGTGTGCCTTACGTATCCATCAGGAGTGTGATCGGAGGACTATGGGTGTGCAGAGTTAACAACCTCTGGTTATTTCCAAACAGTTGATAGTTGGGAAGGTGTTTACATTCACAGTTATCCATTGTTATGTAAATGGGAGTATTACCTCTAGCCATTACCTGAATTTACTTGATTTAAGGGTATTGCTATTAGCAGACAGCATACTATGAACAGAATACACAATACGTCTGTTGCGACAGCATGTCCGCCATAGGCATGACTCAGGGAGAACAACTGCTCGATGTCCTGTATGGAGATTATCAGCCATTATCTTAGGCCTCAATTGTACGGTATATCCGTTAACTCATACTGTGTCTTTCGCCCCCTACAGGACCCAAGCAAGGAGTGTTTCAGCCTCAAGTTTGATCTGAACGTGCACATTGACACAGAGATCGTCCCGGCGGTGAAGAAGAAGACCCTGAGGTGAATGTGGACCAATGGTAGTGCACTGAATGTGACCAATGTTCTGGGTCCCCCCCCCTCCCTCATCCCTCTGAGACATGGTTGTCCAGAATCAACTCACAAGCAGTCATGTACATGTAGTCGAGAGGCTTCTACGCTGGGTGTGATCGGTCTCATCGGCCTGCCTGCTCTATGTGTTTGCCTGGCTGCACCGACTGAATGCCTCTCTCATGTCTGTCCTGCCTGTGTCTCAATGCCAGGGAGGTGTTGGGCCCCGTGTTTGAGCGGAAGGGCATCGAGTTGTCCCGGGTAGACCTGTTTTTGGACCAGTCCAACACCCCGCTGTCCCTCAACTTTGAAGCCTACCGCTTCGGGGGCCACTATCTCAAGGTCAAAGGTGAGAGTCGGCGTCGTCTGAGGACCAGACGGCATTTGCCAGAGCACCGAATTGAATCCATTTGTCCAATATTTGGCTTTGTTTTGTACCCCCTTACGTAAACAATGCTTGGGTGGGACAGATGGCAGGGCTTTGGCTTCCTATCTCTCCCTTGAGTCAGAGGAAACTGGACAGGGCGTCCCCCATCTTGGATCCCCGCTGGAGACTGTATCTCCGACAGCAGCCCTATTAAAATGCCCTGTGGCATGATGAATGGGGCTTACATCATATGTTTCCTGCTGTCTTCCCTCCCGGCAGCTCTTCTAGTCTGTACTTGTTCTGTGCAGTGAAATTGTTTTCACTGGGAAATATTTAAGAGATGTATCCACTTATCCATCTGGGGGTCCTGGGAGGCAGGAAAGCTAACCCCCCTACGCTTCCTCCTCAGCGCGGCCGGGTGATGAGCTGAAGGTGGAGCAGGAGGAGAAGGACCTGCGCTCACTCAGCCTGCCCAACCTGAAGCCCTCGTCGGGGGTGCAGAGCCCCTATATCCTCACCCCGGGCAGTGAGAAGGTGGAGCATGGCTCCTTGGGGCGCAAGGAGAGCAGTGTGGATCTGCTGGTCAGTACACCCTCCACAGTAGGTTTTCGTTCACGTCAACACCACACTCACACACACACACACACACACACATTACTGACCACACGATATACAGGAATTTGTAAGAACCTCTCGAAGCTCTTTGGGTCTCCTTCACTCTCCTTTCCATAATCTCATCCATCATCCCACGACGACGCCTTCTGCTCTCTGGCGCATGCTAATCCGATCATTACCTCATCCGTCTCATCCCGTCAGGACGCCAAAAACCTGCTCGTCGGTTCCCACACAAGTTACCCCCTGTGCCGGCCTCCACCTTGCCGGGGAGCCTCACTGCAGCTCTCTGGTCCTGCCGGCTAGACCACATACAGGAAGAGGCTCTGCCACTAACGGTTTCCTGTGGCTTATAGGCGCAACCAGGAAGTGTTCCCTTTGGCCTGAAGGAGAGGTGCTGAAGGACGGCGTGTCCTGCTGGTCCCGTTCGGTGGCGTTGTCCCCCACGTTGCTACCGTGTCAAATACTGGCCAGAGCCACGCGGGAACCCTCCGTCTCTGTCCCCTCGGATCCACAGTCCTTATTTCACCCCATGAGAATCTGGAACGAGGCGTTGGGCCCAGGGGTTTCCTCGTTGTCGTAAAATCTCTAAACCCAGCGAGGCACGTTGCGAAGGCCAGCGACCCACAGTGTGTGTGTGTCGGCCGGAGACCGAACGCACGGTGACGCTGTGCCCTGCCTCTGTCAGAGGCATCGGGAGCCGGCTTGTGTGGACTAGCCCTTTCCGATTGGGTGTGAGCGGTTGAGCGGAGCCCCGCGGGGCAAGTCTAGACCCACTCGGCATTTCTGTGGGACCAGGTAGCGTCGCGACGCGCCGGAACCCGAGGTGCGACGTCATCGGGGCCAAGCCCCATCGGGCTAGGAAACGGCTAGCTGAGGTAGCCGTCATGAGAGGGCTCAGGTCTCCCCGTCTGCGGGCGGGTCGCTCACCTGCACCAGGCATTAAACGTGTCCGTTTGATGAGTCAGGAGTTCATTCGTTATTTGGATCGTCTCGCCGGGAAAAGCCGGCCATGTTGTTCCTTTCCACTCCTGCGTTGTGTTTAGTTAGTGGGGTTAATGTCACGCCCGCGTGGCATTGAAGGCGTGACACACGGCAGTCCCGTCATTACAGAGGAACGTTTTGGGGCCCTGCTGTATCGCTTAAACTCGTGCACAATGTAGGTTTGTAGGCAGAGAGTGGCAGTTCTCAGCTTGTCCTCGCGGGGGCGATAGAGAAACAACAGATGGTACATTTTAACGGCATATGAGCTGGGCCTGCATCTAAACTGCACATTATGTGGTTCTGGTTTTAGTGCGTTGAGCCACATGACCAGACCTACGGCAGTCTGCCAGCAGAGAGTCTGGTCAAAATAGACCAGGAGGAACAAGACCCGTTTGGCTAACTGGGTGCTGACTGCAGCACTTATGACACTCTCACCCAACGCTACCAGGCTGCTCTGTACTGTACTGAGGACTTTGCCCTGGGTAGTTTAAATAGCGACAGGATAGAGGGTGATACAGCATTGAATAGTACTGGGCCGGTTTCTAAGATAAACATACAAATGACACTTCAGTTAACAGCATACTGCTTTCATATACATGCGATGCTATTGATCGGAAATCAAAATGCATTAAAACGATATCACGGTGAATGGTAGAAGTGGAGGCAGTTTTGTTAACGAATCACAACGTGTGTTTTGATGACGGCAAATGTTGTTTCTGCGCTAGTTGGCTGTACCTTCACGAGAACTCCGGTCTCTTTCCTTCATAACTTGTTTTTAGCACTTTTATTTCCATGACAAATCAATTCAACATTTCTTTATGGTTCTCTTTTCTGGGAGACTTGGTGTAATATTTTTTTAACCTTGAATCACAGTAGTATTGCAGCCTCCAATTGCAACACATTCTGTGTTGAGAATCACAAAACCTATCGTATCAGCACTTCAGTATTTTTAAAAACATTTTGGACTAAATGTTCCCAATAAACCAGACAATATTATAAATAGTAGATACCGTTGAATATTGTTAAAAAACTGATATTTTAAATATGTAAAAATGTATGAGTATATTTATGTACATCATGGTAGAATGAGTAGCAGGTCTAATTTGTGTTCCTTGATATCTTGCCTGTTCAATTCCAAAATGGGCAAACATGCACGGGCGATTTAGTTCAAATTAAAACATGCGACTTCAGGAAGCGATTACAGTTAACTGGGACAAACCCCCCACATTCACTAACAATACTAGTGGCCATTAGAATATCATTATATCTTTATGGAAGTGCTTCATACAGAACGCTGTATAACATTAACTGTCATGTGTTCTACTGAAGCTAGATCTCATCTATAAATACATAGAACGCTGTAGAACATTAACCGTCATGTGTTCTACTGAAGCTAGGTCTCATCTATAAATACATAGAACGCTGTAGAACATTAAACGTCATGTGTTCTACTGAAGCTAGATCTCATCGATAAAAGTGACCTTTGAACCTAATGAGGCCCTTTGCATAATATGCACCATTTGGTTGCCATAGAAAACAGCAAAACATTGTCCAACCGAGTTGCCCATTGCCTACAGCAAATAGGATGACAACTTTTTAGCGATTCTTTAGCAATCTCTTGTAATAAAGGTTGTGTTTCTTAGTATGGCCATACTTGCCTGTTCTAAATCGGGGGACAAAAATGGCCCCCAGTATCTCAAAAGACCCTTAGAATGAGAAGAAAGTAAACCAGTTTCTTTCAGTGTCATTTCTTACAGTAAGCACAGTGCTCATTTGCATGTATTTACCATTAGACTACAGTGGTGATTGTAGTTCTTATTTGGCCTAACAACATTAACAGCTCATTCATTTCCAGCCATCAAATCACTTTGTGAAGTACACAATGATGACCGTTGGCAATCTGCACTGTGCCAATTTAAATGACAATGTAGATTAGGGTGTGGTTACAGACATGTGACGAGTGATCATGTTTGATTAGGACCTGCAGTCCTTTTCACCCTAGCAACTATTCACATGCGTCAGGTAATTAAGATGAGTACAGATGGCCACACAACAAAAAAGCTCAAATTGTTATGGATTAACTGGTATTGGTCAGGACAACTCTGATATGAGAATGTATATGTTTTTACAACCACTTTAATTGGTCATAAAAAAAAAAAATTATGTTAAGTTTCTGGTTCTAACAATGCCTTCATAAATATTCCACTGCTGAACTGTCCTCAGTGGAACCCCACATCATGGCACATGCTTGTCCGATAGAACCTTTGTTTGTCCGGTGTGAATGGGCGTGATTGTTTTCACGTGGGGTGGTGCATATTTGCCAAGTTAAAAGGAGCCCTGATTATTGGCTGAGTTCAGCGTTGGCTGGGAGCAGCTAAGAGCCAGTTGGACTGCCGTCTGAGGGGTGTGTGTGTGTGTCAGTCACAATCCCATGGTACTGTGAGGTATGGAGGGTGGGAGGAGCTAAGAGCCAGTTGGACTGCCGTCTGAGGGGTGTGTGTGTGTCAGTCACTATCCCATGGTAGTGTGAGGTATGGAGGCTTTATGAAGCCTGTGTGATCATTGTCATGTCCAGGAGGTCTGGAGACTCGCCACACATGTCCTGGTGTCAGACGGGCGGGGGAAATAGCCAATAACCAAATGAATTCCACATCAGCACTAGACTGTGCCGCAAACGCTTTTTCCGATTTCGGTGTCCTGGTTGGATGAGCATGATCGTTTTTTTTGGATGTCTTCAAGACTTTTGGATTTAGGGGTTTTGGTTTACATCCATATTGGCTTTTGCTGAACTAGTTTGTACATCGACGGCATCGTGAGGTTTGAGAATGGTGCGTTTACATCGCCTCTCAGCCTGGAGGAGCTGGGATCTGCTACACATGGAGGGGATTCCTGAGTCAGACTCCTTCCAGAGCCCAATGGCACTACTGCACCAGGTGAGACAGAAGCACTGGGTCTTTGTGCCCTTCTGGTTGCGTTACTGTGAATTGATAATGGACAGGAAAACACAACATTTAATGTAAAGGTACAGTTTGGCCAATCATTTGCTGGATTTCCCGTTTGATAAACATGTCAATAGATTTGTGCAGGTTTGGGCTAACCGCTAACCGCTAACGACGCCCGTGGTTTCCCTTTAGTTCTCACCTCTTCCTCTGGTCTATAAGCATTAGAGAGGTGAGCAATGGGGTTAGAACATCGCCGATCGCAATACATATTGAATTGTGAGGATTCCAATGCATGTCCCACCATACATGTCCGAGTGAGATCCTCCGTCTATGTGGGATCCAGTGCTGATCCATGGACGGTCTCGCCTGTGAGTCTCGGTCTAACTGCTTTGTACCGTTACTGCCATCGGCGATTCATTTAATCTCTTCCCCTCTTATCTCGACGGTTCTGTGTTTCTGTCATGACCGCACGTGATTTCTGTTGTTTAGCTACTTACAATGCAATCATCCGTCCGGCCGACCGTGGGGGTTTTTCTTTTGTGAGCAGATAAGGACCCAACAACACTTGATATCATTAACCTGCCGGGAGCGTACGGGGCTGTGTTGGAGGCCCCTAGCCCACGTCCCCAGACCCGTCAGCGGGGTGGTTGGACAGGGTCCCGTCTGGTGTTCATGGTGTGTGACTGAGAAGTGTCTGCTCAGAGGCCCGGTGAAACAGATGTCAGCGGTTTCGATCAACAGGCCCACCCGTAGACACGGGGAGATGCTTGTGACCACGTGGCCTGCTATTTACTGCGGCACTTAAGATGCCCAGTGGAGTATCATTTCCAATGGTTCGTTGAAGCACTTGCCATATGAAATACATAATTCCAGCTGAAATGATCGTATCTGAATTGAATGCTGTGGAGTTTTACCGCCTTATCTAGTAAAAAACGTAGGGTAAGCTCACTTCACAGTTATCCTGAAATGTCGAGATGGAGGGTGGGCTATGCATTTAGTAACCTTTTGTAAGATGTAAACGGACGTGGGTGTGAGCCCAGTGTGGGGTGAGTCGTACTGTCAGGGAGGAAGCAATATTACTGGTTGAGCTCAGAAATATGGTCGTGCCAAAAGTGCCATTACATTGAGGTTGAGAATGTACCATTAGCTCACTCCAAGGCCCCTTGAAATGTCGCCAATGCTGCGTTACGGTTGGTAGCTTTCGTGTGGTGTTTGCATGTGGTCAAGTAGGACGGTCAGGTGTGTTGCAATGCGGAGGACCCAAATCTGGGCCCAGCGTGGGGTGAGACTTAACCAGTGGGGAGATGGCAGTATTGTTAGTGACAGTGGGTTGGCGCGTCGATTTCACAGTCACCCGTGAGAAAATGATAAGCATTTTTTTTTTTTTCATTAAAATAGGGCCTCTGAAGACATTTTTCCCCTTCATATCTGTACTTGGCATTTGTTTCCACAGTCAACCAGGAAGTGGTGTTGAGCGTTTTGTGTACACAGGCTAATAGATAAACAGTTGATGGAAGGAAACAATGGGTTGGGCACCTTCTATATATGAGGACTGTCGTCATGTCAGTGTGGTAAAAACCTGACTCATGTGTTTCTTAGTAAGACATGCAGGCTTTTGTTCAATTTGCTTAGCCCATTATTTTTACTCCTAAATCTCGAAATGAATTATGGTTTTGCGTGACAGTCAGCTTTCTTTAATATTACACTGTATATTGCACAAGTTTTGTTTTCTGTTCAGCTATAGAGTATAAGTTTCATTTCCAGTTTCCAGGGAGAGCATTTCAAAACATGCCATATTTGAATGACGTAAAGATGTCAGTCAGTTAAGATAGAAACTACCTGGGAGAGATGGTGTTTAGGATTCAGAACAAGGAGATTTTAGGGCCTTATGAAATCAATTTATTCTGTCCAATTGGGTTATTTCAGATTTCTTTCACAAAATTCTGTTATATACGTTATATTTTCTGTCATTCCGTTTTTAACATCACACGTCCACAAACACACTAAGCTTCTGTACACATCTCAACACATGAATAATAATGACTCCAATATATATATATATATATATTCTTCCATTACTATAGATTAAATGGAAGGGTTCTTGAAAGTGTTTCACAACAGTAGAGTTACACAGTAAGTGACAACAAGTTCCACATGGAGATCTACATGACCCTGCCTCACAAACGCTAAGCAATAAGAATAGTCTGAATACTTGGATTCTGTCCGCCTAAGATGGAACGTCAAAGGCAGTGCCAAACACAGGCTGTGGAATTGTAGTCGCTATGAACGGTTGTCATGTCCTCTGCAGCTCCAGGACGTCTGGACTTTCCTCTCGGAGCCCTGCAAGCTGTTGCTTTAGCCACACCCCTTTCTATGCAGATCTCTCCTGCTCAGACACACAAACGGACAGCCCCCCCCCCCCCTGTAGCCCCGCCTTCCCTTTTCCTCCTCAACACAGTGGGGGGATGCGGGATCCTCCCGGTTGCTATGACTCCTGGACAGTGGCTGTTTGAAATGCTAGGCAGACTGCCGGCTCTGTCAGCACAGCGGGCTTCACCTCTCAAGAGGCTGGGACAGCGGGACCGGTCGGACAAGCACAGGGACGGAGAGTTCAAAGACGAGACCCGTGGTAGCGGTGACGGGGGGAGGGAGGCAGGCACGGGGCACTCGATCAAATTTGACCTTTTTCGGCTTTGGCAAGTCGTAACTAGACTTCAGAAGCGCTTTTTGGTTCGGGAACAACTTATTGTTGCAGCTGTCGGCCGTTCTGGTTTCTCTGCCTGAGGACTGTGGCATGCGTGCGGGTCTGCGGGGTGGAAGCCAAGAGGGGGATACGGGGGAGAGAGGGGGATACGGGGGAGATAAGAGACTTGGAACACAGCAGCTGGGTCCGGTATGGGCTACAACCAAGTAGTGTCTGACTGAAGGAAGAGGATGTTCTTTGTCATCTTTGACATGCCACTGACGTTAATGGTGAGTGTTCTTACTTTGTCAAAAACCTCTGGGAGGCTTCCCCCGGCTGAGGTGCTTCAGCCTACTTCTCTGTGGGGTGGAAGGCAAACTGCCAGAACTTTGTTGTTGACTGCCGTGTATTGAGACTCGGAGAGATTTCAGAAATGCCCTGCCGGTATTAATACTGGATAGTTTTAGTCTTCTTTAAAAAATAACATGTTACTTATTGACAATCAAAATGTTCTCTACTGCCTTGTATGTTGTTGTTTGTATCAGTTATTGTGCTAAGCTAATAAGAATGTAGCCCTTCTATAATAGCCCAATGAGCTGCTGTCCCTAGCGGTGAAGCTATGACGCTCACTCCTGTACATGATTAACACTTGGTGTGTGTGGCCATTCGATTCCACACGCGTGAATGTGTTTCTTTTTTTCTTATCTATAAGTGAAGCACACGGCTTCTAGCCGTGGGGTGGGTGAGGCGAATGGCGCTGTGGAGCCCCCCTCCCCTTTCCACTTCCTTCACCTGTGTCCTTGGTGGAGATTCCCCAGAAATCCCTCTGCCCATAGCTGGATAAGAGGTCCGTAGTAGTTATCCGATGACGCGGGGCACTGTGGGAAGGGAAATATTACCGATTGGGGGCAGTGGACCCCTGGAGATCACGTTCCTCCACGGTGTCCTTAGCAGGGGTCAATAGCCCCGCGCCTCCCTGGTCTCCCCCGATCACTCTGCACCAACCCCCTCTCTCCCCCCGACGGCCAAAGCAACTGCTTCCTTAGATACCACCATGACCCGTGTTTGTTTGGCGCTCGTAAAGTGGACTAGATTACACGTCTTCGAGATGCACTGGCCGGCGGAAGGGCTGGCTTGCTGACAGCTTGACAATAGCGGTTGAACAATGGAACGGGTGTTGTTGTGGAAGACCCGGCGTCTTGGTCCCACCGGCGCAGTCCCCCCCCCCCCCCCCCCCCCCCCC
>JACXGK010006953.1:0-26947 GCA_016801125.1 Novumbra hubbsi | reverse complement strand
AAAGCCGGGGGGGCGGGGGAAAGTCGGGGGGGCGGGGGAAAGTCGGGGGGAAATGGGGAACATCGGGGGATAGATAGAGACTCATTTTGTTAAGAGGAATTGTGGACACTTACAAAGAGTCTGCACTGAATTAAATACTACCACTACCTACATTTACCAATAATTGTCTGATACATGTTTACAATATACGTGCTTACTGCTTGTTTTCTGCCCTCCCCTAATGCACACTTCCTAAAAGATGACACATGGATTTCATTGTCATTTACTAGCGCTACTAGTACTACCACAATGTCTACTTTACAATCCGAACATACCGGAGAATCACATCACTGACGTCAGCAGTCATGACTCTAAAACAACAAAAAAAGGATGAAAACTATATAACTCCTAACATGGTATTAGTGGGAAGAACCCCTGCTAACGCGAAGGGGTAATAATACAACACAGTATCTTGTTGGCAAAAACTAAACCAGCTCATTTGCTCCACAAACTTGAGCAAATTATTAAATAGACACAAATAAATGACACAAAGACTAAACAGATATCATAAAGACTTCAGCAGTGTAAATACATAATACCTGTTACCACTGTCTCCATTTTGTCTCACGTCCCCGTTGGAAACAGAAGCTGTTGGAAAGCAGAACATCGTCAACAACAGGGCAATACTTAGAAAGATTATGGGGAGACTGTTGATCACACAACCCCCAATTCCAAGGAGAACAATGTCCCTATTCAAGGTGTGTGACTGTCTGCTAATCATCAACAAAGAACTAGAACCAACGCGATTATTGAGCAGGATATGTGAGGCCCCCAAACGTGTGTATGTCTGGAAAGCAGAGGCGGTTCCATCACCCTCACCATGTTCACACTCGGCGGAGGTGAAGGTCTCAGGGTCCACCTGCAGGCCGTCCAGGCAGACAGACAGGTCCCCGGTCACCTCACCATGGTCCCGGTCCGAACACAGCTGGAGGGTCACAACCACCTCGGAGACTGACAGACAGACAGACAGACAAACAGGCAAGCAGACGGGCAGTTTAGAGATGAGGCAACCAGATCAAACACACAAAGTGACAGCAGGCATTTACACACACAGACACACACACACACACACGTATACAAAACATTGAAAACAATGATGTGATAAATTTACTACAGCATTAATGTAATCCACTCTAACGTGACTTGTAATGCATTGTCTGTGAAAACTGGTAGAATATCTCTTTTTTGCCTGCACTAATAATACAAACACATAAATAAAAAGAGACAGCTTTGAATTCCGTGGGACAATGCAAAAACATGCTGTTCTAAATGATTCCTCTAATAGGGCCCAAAACCCTGAAAGTGATGCTGACAGTGTGTCTTAAAGCCCATTTTCATCTTATAGTTTTAAAACCCAAACAACATAGACTGTATTACTGATGTAAAGAACCAAAACAACAGAGCCTGTATCACTGATGTAAAGAACCAAAACAACAGAGCCTGTATCACTGATGTAAAGAACCAAAACAACAGAGCCTGTATCACTGATGTAAAAAACCAAAACAACAGAGCCTGTATCACTGATGTAAAGAATCAAAACAACAGAGCCTGTATCACTGATGTAAAGAACCAAAACAACAGAGCCTGTATCACTGATGTAAAAAACCAAAACAACAGAGCCTGTATCACAGGTTCTGCCCAAACGCCAAACACCTAAGCATTGTCCAAACGCTAACAAACTGCACAAAATATTATCAGGTTGTGTATTACCATTAAAGACCATCTACACAGGATATGCAGCTCTGTGTCAGGTTCCTTTGACCCGTGATTGCAGCGCAGGCATTTCTGAATGTCCGTTTGAGGGTCACATGGAAGGCAGCCGTCGTCCCAGACTGAAAGGGCTCATTGTGCCGGCTGTTCTAAGCCCATTGCTCTGCTCAACTGAAAGTCAAGAGTGTGCTTTTACAAGCTGTGGTGAGTGCGGTCTGACAGAGGACTCCATATACACATGAGGTAGTGGATGAGTGAGCGTCTGAAACCCCTTCCATGGAGGACAAAGTCTGCAACTTACTTCCTTCTGATGGGTCCTGTTAGGAACTATCCAACCATGTTATAACAGACCCTAAATAATCAGTGACCTCTCCAACCATGTCATAACAGGACCCAACTAATCATCGACCTATCCAACCATGTTATAACAGAGCGTAATTAATCAGTGGAATATCCAACCATGTAATAACAGAGCCTAACTAATCAGTGGCCTATCTAACCATGTTATAAAAGAGCCTAATTAGTCAGTGGCCTATCCAACCATGTTTTTTTAAACAGAGCCTAACTAATCAGCGACCTATCTAACCATGTTAAAACAGTTCCTATCTAATCAGCGCCCCATCCAATCATGTTATAACAGACTAACTAATCAGCGCCCCATCCAATCATGTTATAACAGACTCTAACTAATCAGCGCCCCATCCAATCATGTTAAAACAGTTCCTATCTAATCAGCGCCCCATCCAATCATGTAATAACAGACCCTAACTAATCAGAGGCCCACCCAACCATGCAACCAACAGTTTGTATCTAATCAGCGACCTATAAAATATTTACAGAACTCTTACATTCCTGTAGTGGCATCCCATTTTTTCGGTACCAAAGAGCCAATGCTCTTGCCTAATGAGGACAAGGGAATGAACTCACGCTTCATATCATTGGACTTGAGGGTTTCGCTGATCTCCAATGTGGCCATTCCCAACGGGATGTCAGCTTTCAGAGTCTGGTGACTCCACACCCGGAAAGTGACCTTACTGAATGGCGTGACAATTCTGTAACAGAAACATGATTTGGTTATGTTTTAATGACAGCACTGCAAAGATCGTGCTGTCAGAAGTCTTCTAAACACAGACCCTCACTAAATACATCTGTAATAAAGCTGGAAACAAGACTAACACTGGAAATAACAAAGTGTGTGCTTGGAACATGTTGTCCAATCACTGACAAATGGTTTCAATAACAGCGTACGCGTTTTGTTTCGGCTTGATGATGTTTTATATCAAATATGCCAGCAAATAGTTTGTTTAATCCGTGGATAAATGTAGAATTTCAAGTCAATTTGTGAGACCTTGTAAGGAAAAACATTTGTCGAACACACACACACACATTCCTGTGCAGCAACAGTCAGGCCCTGTTTGAAAACATGGTTTGCCAAATGGTAATGGTCAATTTCAGTATAAGAGGTTGGCACTTCATGTATTATTTCCAGGTCGATGAGCAGAGCTGTGTTTTCTGGCCATGCATTTAAAGAGACAATATGTAACCGTTGGTGACAGGCCCAGTACTCTGCTATGAAGACGAAAGATAAGAGTCCCTCCAGGATGTTACGGCAATGGTTGGAAATGCAAACAACCACTGTCTGATAGAAACAGGGATTTTTGGAACTAACCGCCGCCAACTCCAATTTCCCCGGTAAAATCCTGAAATGTATAACAAAATCATGAACTCAACCACCGTAGCAACGATCCCCAAACTGTCAATAGCACATCTCTGGACATTCGGCACGATCATCATAACATGCTGTCGCGCAGAACAAAGTCATAACAGAAGTGGCCGGATGACCTTCCAGAACCTTAAGCTCGGGAGGGGTGAGAGGTCACGTGAGGCCTCCTTCTCCCCTCCAGGATGCTGTGCGTAGTCTTATCACACCTCCTAAACCAGGAAGGAGGCCCGACCCAAGGGCCCGCGGGGCAGCCAGACCCCCAGGGGGGGCCCCACAGGGAGACACTTACACCGTGAGCGACTGCTTCCATTTGGGGCTGTGGGTGTTGTTACACTTCTCCGTCTTCTTGGACTGTCCGTCCACGGTCACCTCCACGTACGGGCTCGGGCCGAACCAGTTCCTCTTGTTCTCCTTGAGTTTGGCCGACAGCACTGCACGCCACGGAGGAAGTGACACACACACACACAGTGTCATGGAAGGGCATCGATCACACAAGTCACAGTGGAAAACGCCCAAGAAAATACACATTATGCACAAATACTCAAATGCAACATTAGTACTGATTTTGGACTATTCCGTAGCCTACAGCATTTTATATCCTAATATGTTGATTAATGTACATTATACTGATCCTCACAGCGTAAATAAAACAAAACAATTATATTACAACAGGCCTGCAGAGGAATAGCACCTTGCCATTAGTCTATAGCTGTAAGTGCTCGCTACACAGGACAGGGGTATGAAGTGGGCTGTTACAAACCTACCGGTGATTTGGAGTTGAGCCTTCATGATTTAGCCATTAACACTGAAGTTGGCTTCACCTACGACGGGATCTGCAACGAGAACAAACGCGACGTTGCCGATGAACATCAGAAGAACACATGTGGCCGTCGTGCAGGCGTCCGGGTTCAGCGGTCAGGGGTCATCCTACTCTAGTCAACAGAATGCTTCAATATACCCGCAATACTTGGGGTTGGAACAAAAACTTTCGAAGACCAAAAGAAACGGTAAAACACATTTTGGATATCAGTTCAGTTTTACAGAAAGCAAGTAGCAGCCAAATGAATAAGTAATTTAGCATTCACTGCAATATAGAATGATTTACAGTGTTGGTGAGTTAATAATATTTGCATACATATTCATACGGGCCCCTTAATGGCATTACAAGCACCACAACCCACATACTAAAACACACAGGAATCAGGCATACACAACACCTACACTAACTACCATGGCAACAAAGCCTAGGACATAGACGAACGCTAAACAAGTCGAAGAGTTGCTACTATATGGAGCATTCTGTTGTACACAAACACATTCTGTTGTACACAAACAGCATTCTGTTGTACACAAACAGCATTCTGTTGTACACAAACAGCATTCTGTTGTACACAAACAGCATTCTGTTGTACACAAACAGCATTCTGTTGTACACAAACAGCATCCCGGGTTGTTGTTCAGCAAAAGAGCTGGGAACACGCTTGAGAACTCCAATCGTAGTTAGGCTACAGCTAAATCAGATGGACAGGAGACGTTAAATCCCTCCTGGATTACCAGGTTACATAAACTAGCACTTCATGAGTCACCAGTACCCCTTGTTTGATACTCGGCATTTACCAAAGCATCTCAAGTCTAATACATACATTTCCAGTTCTACAAAACCCCTTGCTAATAAACATATCACTAGTCTACTCAATAATTAGAGCAGAGATGTTTCCAAAATCAAAAAAGAGATACTTTGGGCAACTGGGCATGCAGATATCCTAAAGGCCAGTTCAGGGCAAATAGCCGAGCGACGGCTGGATAAAATCCTCAATACAATAAGACATTGTTCGTGTAGTAGCTCCGGGAAATGGGTATGCTTATTGACTAACATGCGAACGCTTGATTAATTCAGAAGTTTTCAGAGTGGTCAAAGGGGACCTTGACCCCATGGTAGTGCACCCATGTAAGGCCTGTTTAAATTGTCAATCTGCCAGTAGTCTGTCAACGAGTTAATAATTAATGTCCAAGAATGTGCCAGTAGAACCGGCCACTGAAGTACAACTATATTTAGGAAGCTCAGAGCTCCAAACTCTAATCTGAAAATAAGTCAGTTTACTGTGTGCAAGGTAGGACAACACAAGTAAGAGCAAACTAAAGCAAACCACATCTGCAATAATCAACAATATATTGCAGTATCGCAACTTTAATTTAATGTAGTAAAAGAAGGAGAAATTGATATAACATTGCAATATAACCAAATGCTACAGTCCAAGCTACGTATTGATAACATTTGAATGCCACTTGATGCCCTTCCGTTACAACCCACGGTAGTAGTTTCACTATAAAGGCTGTATTTAAGGAACAATTTACTGTTCCTTACGACATACAACTCAGCACAGGTGATTTATTTGAAGCACAATAACCACCCATAACAAATACTCCTTCAGGCTACATAAATTGTTGTCTCTATAGCTTGGGATTCTAGCTACAAGCAGGTGGAATAAAGTAAAGTAAATACAGACTAACACAAGGAAGTCCAACTAGTGCCGTGATTTTGTTCATAGACGGACTAATAGTATAAAGTCACAGGAACACTTTAATCTAGCTGGCTACGTAATCAATTAGTTACTGTCATCAAACAAAACTATTATCTAGCTTACCCGTAGCAACACTCGGTAAGGATTTCTGTGTTATCCAAGAGTGAAAAAACAGTTTACTGTTTCATTGAAAGTGTGGGAATGACACTCTGGGAAACATCAAACGGCGACAATGACAGAAGAGATTACATGTAAGTACAACAATCCAAAGTCGCTGTCTGTCTGGATGCAAACAGGCCAAAATAAGCAAGCGCTAACATTTCCATATCCTAGCTAAGCCTCTGGTAGCTAAATGAAGTCAATATGGTTATTGGCATCACACATACATTTTTTATTTGGCGACAATAATAGTTCATGTGTACTGATGTTTTAAACAGCTTTACAAGGTTTAAAGGCCCTTGTAACATAGGTGAGCTCGTACAGTCCCTAACCGAGCTAACGCCTGCTGATATTAGCTATCTTAGCTAGCTAACTAATGTTAGCGTCAGATATCTAACAAAATGTAGTCTATATTCATGTGAAAGTTTTGGATTACATCTTACCCGTACCCAAGGGAAGCAACGGTTTCTTAAAACGTCCCCCGGCCTCACGCCCACCAAAGCATATTGGGACTAAACAACGCAACAGAAATACGAAAAGCAGTCTGACAGGTATCGCTCACCAACCCTTGGGGCACCGTCTAAACAACTTCCTGATTATTGTGTCATGTGACCGACGTTAGGCGTGTGTGCGTGTAAAGTAGTAGGTCAGGCAATTTCTTCCGTCGCTCTGCGTTATGATTGTAAGAAATTATATACACATTTAAGTAAAACAAAATAAAACACGAATTTATGTGTTTGTGTTTGTGACATAACTACATAACAGAAAAGACGTGTCCCCAAATAATCAACAAGATCTGTCCATCTCAGGACAACCTTGGTTCCCTCACAGAGCTCACAGAACCTTGGTTTGACACTCGACAAAAACCTGTTATTCTCTGCAAACATCAAAGCAGGGCCTCGCTCGTGTACATTCATGCTGTGTACAATATCCGCAAAATTGATGTGTATTAACTTAATTAACTTGTGTGTGTGTTTGTCCACCTCTCGAAAAAAATTAAAAATTCACTTAAGTCTGATTGTTTGATTTCTCTGGCACTGACTATCAACTAATGGCTTTGATGAAGGAAAGTGTACTGATTATGATTGTTGGTTTTCCAAGACAAGTTAAGAGGAATGCACCTTTTGTATGTCACTCTGGATAAGAGCATGACTTAAATGTAAATTATATATGGTTATTTGTTAGGTTCAAGTGTATACGTTTAAGGCAAAAGTTCATAACGCTAAGTAAACATACACGTGTGTGTGTGTGTTTGTCTGTGTGGGTTCGTGTGTGCGCGCGATGTTTATATTACTTAGAACATGTGTTAAAATGGATGTCGGTGTTAATCGGTGTTAATCAAGTTACACTTTTTATTATTCTCTAGATTGGCCAACTTTAAAACCGGGTATTACACTTTAGTATCCTCACTGGACTGTTATTCATCGCTTATTATCACCAGCAGATGGCAATATCTGGCACAATACAAAATAGGAATCCACAAATAAAGTATTCAAATACGTTAAGTGAAAGAAAGGTGAACTACATCATTCCATAAAGAACCCTTGGGGTGAAATATGCCAATCGTATTTTCTTAAACCAACGTCACCTAATTCATCGTTACCTAAACTATATTCCCATAGGACATTATTCTAGGTCCATTCGTATTTCATTTTCGACCACCATTCCAGCCTTTTCTACCATTTTTTGTGTTAATGCACCACCCGGCATCTTTTCCTCCTGCCTTGAAGGGATGCAAAGACACTGACCAATCAGGGCTTGAGAAGGTGGGGTCTACCTACGGCTGAAAGTATTCGCTTGAAGAGCGTAGCATCACTCTCTGGTCTCAGATGAAACGTCGTTGCATCGGCTTGCGAGCACAGGGTGACAGTTTAGAACAACTCGTCAAAAAGCAACATTTCTAAGTTTCCAAATCGGCAGTTGTCTACAAGTCGTCTATACATCATCTTAGGGTATAATTGAGAGATGTTGGCGTGTACGGAGATGATTACTATGTGCCTTCATTCGGGGAAACAGAAGCATCTTCGCGCTCAGCAGCAGCAGCAACAGCCGCCACAATGCCCACCTTATGGACTTCCAATTTTTAAAGATGTAAGTAGTCACATTTTCACTCTCAATGTTGCTGACGACAGCGCCACGTATATTGACATGATTTAGTTACTTGTGAATGTATTTTTAAACAAGGTTAACATTTGGTTATACACAACACAATGACAAACAATATTGTAACTATGCTTTAACGCCTCAGTACCTGAACAACATCGCACTGAGTAGACCTCTAGGTATTTGTACTCTATCACCATGGAGACAAACCTGTTCTGTAATAACCATCAGGATACAAACTTTGAAATGGGTCCACCCCCCTCACCCCTCCTGTGCCCTGATACGGTATTTGAATCGACGTACACCCCCGGTTGGCCTTAGCATGTTGTCTTTTCTGTGTGAGTGTGCGTGGTCTGTAAGTCTGCGTATGCTTGAATGTTCATTTGACCGCTACATGGCCCGATACCACTGCTAAAAAGACTCTTAAGGATCTGCCTGAATTGCTTGGTTGACACTGCAAGCTTGTTGAAGTGCTCATGTTCAGGTGTCAGGGGCATGTTCACAGGCTGACAGTATGTGGCCTTCCTATGTCAGGCCAACATAAGTCAAGGGCAAAGCCCATGCCGAGATACAACGCGGTGTCAGGGACACACACGACGGCATTGCAGTGTTGAGAGGGGATTTTGTACATTTTATTTTTGGAATGAAGTAATTTAAAATGTGTGTGTGTGTGCATTTATGTGCAGATGTGTGAGTGGTAGAGTGAAATACATAGTGTGTGTGTATATTAATGTGCAGATGTGTGAGTGGTAGAGTGAGAGATAAAGTGTGTATCTTTATCTGCAGATGTGTGAGTGGTAGAGTGAGAGATATAGTGTGTGTATCTTTATCTGCAGATGTGTGAGTGGTAGAGTGAGAGATATAGTCTGTGTGTGTATTTATGAGCAGATGTGTGAGTGGTAGAGTGAAATACATAGTGTGTGTGTATATTAATGTGCAGATGTGTGAGTGGTAGAGTGAGAGATAAAGTCTGTGTGTGTTTATGAGCAGATGTGTGAGTGGTAGTGTGAGACATATAGTCTGTGTGTGTATTTATGAGCAGATGTGAGTGGTAGAGTGAGAGATATAGTGTGTGTGTGTGTGTGAATGGAGATAGGGAGAGGTATAGCTGCCACCTCTGCATGAGAAAGTACGCCGAGTCAGCAGGAGGGATTTTGGGGTTGCTGGGAGGTTTATGGGGGTCTGCCCCCCCCCAACACACACACATTTATACTGATTGACACAACAAGCCTGAGAATGAGACTGATAGGACTGGGGGAATGGGGATCGATCACATGGACTAAGTTGCTGCAGCCACTTGCACACTAATTCTAGTATGTACCCTTTGCTCCAGGTGGGTTGAAATGTGACTGAAGGACTAGTCAAGTGATCTATTCTGAGAGTGACATTAAAGCACATCACCCAGAGCTTTAAAACACGTTGAAAACATCACATTTGTACGGGAGAATCTGTGCTGTATGGCCTGTTGTGCTGAGGAAGACGCATATCTTAACCAGCTGTCCTCGAGCCCCCATGGAATGGCCATCATCAGGGACAAACAGCACAGTTTTAAGAAAGCACACCGTTTAATCACCACCCATCCCCCAGCCTATTTGTTGTCTTCTCCGTGAGTTGAGATCAGTTCATCTTGGATTATATTTTATTAATGTGACAGTAGAGCACTCTCCCCAGCCCAATAGACCAACTCAGTCTGCATCGTATAAAAAAAACGACTTTTTGTGCCATCATCTCATGATAGGAGAATATGTTTGCCACCGTCTCCTTCAGAAGATAGATACATGGAGAGGAATGCCAGACACTTACATTACATTTAAGAATGGAAAGTAGATTTTGATTTGCACCAGAGGGACGAACAACCTACATGCAGTGCAAGGGGATGTTTGGCTCATTCATTTGTTTGATAAAAGGACGAGCTCTTTGTGATAAGGCTGTATTACACAGCTGAATAGTTTAAAGGTGCTCTGGTAAACCGTCACCCGTGGAAATGTGTCATCTTATATGGTGTCATCATAATGTTAGCCTTTTAACTAGCCATGGTTTCTAAGTTGATGAGCTCTTTAAAATGAATACACTATGGTGACATGTTAGATATGTAGTCAGAATTTATGAAAGGTCAAAAATACCACTAGTGTAATTGTAATGTTTGCATAATGGAGAGAGACACTCAACTCTCCTTGGACTTACATAAAATATTGATTGAAGCAGCATGTAAACCATTGCATGAAGAGAGACAGAAAGCCAGTTAAATCCAGAAACTTTGGTGGGATGTCAGGAATTAACAAACCCCACCCTTCACTTTGGCTTAACAAACCCCACTCTTCACTTTGGTTAAAAAAACTAAAACTTTCACCTTGGTTAGACGAACCACACCCTTATTTTTGACTTGACAAACCCCACCCTTCAGCTTGGTTTGACAAACCCCAGCCTTCAGCCTGGTTTGACAAACCCCACCCTTCAGCTTGGTTTGACAAACCCCAGCCTTGAGGCTTGCACACGTCATCATATAAATAACATTTTCAAATTTATTTTGACATCAAATTGTAAAATTGCAACCAGTTGCTAGATTATCCTCTTGAGCATTGCTAGTGAAATACTTCAGGATATTCTGGCATACATTTTCCATGAGGTAACAATAGTCATAGTCCATGATGGAAATCAGAATTCTAGGTGTGTGGTTGGGTTTAATAAACCTCTCCTTTGTAATCCCAACACACACTACCGGGCCACAGATAATCACAGCCTAAGCAGAAACCTGACCTCGGTGGGATGAACCCTCAGACCTCATCCGTTTGAATTAGCCACAACGAGAAGGCTAAGCACCGCTTCAAAGGCTGGCCCGTCCGGCGGTTGGCGTCCTCTTTGTCGACAGTGTGTAGAACGATGTGTTATTCCACTCGCGCTCGCTGTAAGTGTGTGTCTAATGAAGTGCATGACACCTGCCAACATGCCATCCCAAACAGATGCCCAGCTGACCTTTAGGGGCGCCCCGTAAACGTCCCATTGTCCCCCTCAGAACACACAGCACAATGCCACTAAGACATTCTCTGGCCATCTTGAAGGAGATTCCCCCCAGATGAGACTGGGGTTGGTATGACACTGGGTTGGCTCGGTTGGATTGACTTACATTTCTGAAGACAGGAAAGCACATTTCTTCTGGCTCGACCAGTGTTCAATCTGTCTTTGATTGCTTACTTTTAGTGGTTAATAATCTTTGGTCTGAATTATAAAAAGCCTTTTTCCAGATTTCTGTTAACTCTGTATATCCGTAAATCCCAAACCAACTCCTCGTCCCTGAGAACAGGAGCCACATCCGGAGAGTGACGAGGGAAGCCATAAACCCATCAACCTCAACACACACTTGTGACTCGAAGGAGGCAATTCATGTTCCACTCATAAATAATAAAACAAGCATTCAAACTAACAAATCTCCGGTTATCTTAAGAGATATCAACGTCATCAACAATTTAACATTAAATCCAGTCTAAAAAATGAGATAAATTAAGATTAGTACTGGACTATAGAAATCAAGATCAAGTAAACCCAGTGCTTGACGGAGAAAGTCAAGAGCAATGTAACCGAGTAATGGACAGGGAAATCAAGCTCAACAGAGATTCTAAACATTCTTACTCTGAAGAATTCAGATTATGATGCAGTAGCCTTCTGTATGATGAGCATAAAATGAGTGCTCTGTGAGCGTAAAATGAGTGCTGTGTGAGCATGAAATGTGTGCTTGGTGAGCGTGAAATGAGTGCTCTGTGAGTGTAAAAAAGGATCCCAGTGTCATGGAGATGAATTGCCCTGAGAATGCCTGCTGTGATTTGGTAAAAGCCGCACTTTAACATTTATTACTCTTTCTTTCAGATCTTTCGCCGTGCCGACAAAAATGGTGAGTAGACACCAACTCTGCTTGTCTAATGATGATTCATTTGGTCATTTTCCAGTTGACTCTATTTCTAAATGGATCATCTCACACGGGGGAAACACTTAGGGGTTTGGATGGGGTTTGTGACCAGTTGTTGTCATTCTCAATTAAATGGTTACTTGCTTGAAGGATTGCTAAAAGTAATTGTCAACTCTGTTCACACTTCACCATTTTCCTCCATTCATTCTCCAATTAGAACTATGGCAAGGAGGAGATTTGCTTAAACCGCAAATAATGTGTCTCAATTCAGCCTTAAGAACCAAACTCAAAGACATTCGTGTATTGCAACTAATTGGAACGGATTTCTGGTATCGTTCGGTCATCTCTGGACAGGTTCTGACTGACTTCTCGCTTTGGATTATTTAATGGTGAACGATTACGTCTCATCCAATCATGACAAGAGTAACTGATCCTGTCACGTGATCCAGGAAAAAGACGACTAAGCTCGGTCACAATTGGTCTTTTCATTAGATTTGTCACATCCTGTAGCCCCTCTTTCCACTCCCATATTGGAAGAGAATGTTCCAGGTCCCTCCCCTTGGACCGCCTTTTCCAGTATGCTTTGAACCTTGATTAATATTGATGGCCTGGTTATGAGAAACATATAGACAATCAATATTTATGGATGGATGTAAAAAAAGCACTGCCACCACCAAGGACACTTATTATGAAGGACCAAAAGAGTCAAAATTAAATAATTAAGCCTCATTAAACAGTACCCACAAAACACCAGTTTCAACGTCAGCAGTAAAGAAGCAACAACGGGACTATTTAATGACGCTGCCAGTTGAGCTACTGTGAGGCTTCTGTTTTTAGGCCGTGTTGTCCTGCATTCTTTTTTTTTTAGCATTTCCATTGTCAAATACTAGGATATGTACATAACAGTAGTGATTATGCCTGAACGTTCTCCACACAAATTCGATAAATTGCTTTGCACAACCCATAATACTGCAAAATCCTGTCTCAATGCCCACAAACGAGCAACTGTTGGTAAAGCAAGTGAATCAGTGGCTAATGACCACCCACTTGCATTGATTGACATATCCCTTGTGATCATGAAATACGCAATGAAATAGACCTTCTGCAGTTTCCTTTTTCAATGGGAGTAACAAGCCTTCAAAATCAATTCAGTTCCACACAGAAAGCAAAGGTTGACCTTCCATGTAGAAGTGGTTAATTGACCAGAAAAATTCACATTTTGCAACGGCTGTCTTCATTTTCAGGCATTACTAACCTTGATAAACTGTGGTTTGAATGGAAGATGTCAGTCCATAAGCGCAGATCGAAGGATCTCGTGGCTCTGGGTAGATTTGGTGTTGAATAGAATGACAAAAGAATTCCTTCCGGTGTGTTTTCCAAGAAAAAGGAAAAGGCTGTTGTGCTTGGCCTGAAGAAAAGGGAGATGATTTGAGCTTTTATTTTGGTTGATTCCCTTGATGAAGTACCATATTATTCCAGTTGAAAAATCACAAAATAGCTCCGTAAGTGTACTGATGAAATTGATTGATATTGGCCACCTTTTGTGGTTATGTTTATAATGGATGCTAATACCTTTACCGTATGTATTTACAAATATAATATGTAATGTAATGCATGTAAAGTGAAAATTTACATCATATTGTTTTCTTGAGTCGAGACAGTTTAGAAGTCATTACAGGTGAGCCTGCCTGATGAAATGATTCTAAGAATAACAGCGTTGGCGTTTTCTTACTGTGCCTTCCTCCTGGCTCGCTAGACAGCCTGTCAACAAGCGGCATCTCTCTAGCCTAGCTCAAACCTCTCTGATGTCGGATATACATTCCCCAATGGAGGCCCGGTCTGTCCCTGGGGATGAACATAAGTCTTAAGTAGTGTAGATGTTTAGGGCTACAGTTATGGGAGATCACCCTTCTGTGTAGATAAACCTAACCCTACTTCCTGTTGGACTGTCATTTAGATTTCTTCTTTTTTCGCCCATGAACAGTTCACGCCTCTCCTAATTCAAGAAAGATACAGTATATTTCAGTATACTGTTGAGTATATTGGTCTTTTTGTCAGTACAGCAACATACTGGTGCAATTGGCAGTGCATGGGTATATATATGCAGATATACCAAATCAGAAGAAACACAATAACTTTCTGAACAATTTTTACTGCTTGGCCCAGGTGCTTGGTCAGTCATATGTTGGTGCTCTTTGTCCATTTTGCCTGCAGTATTGTAATAAACAAAAATCTGAATGCAACATTCCACCATTTCAAAGATTCCGTCAGGTAGATTATCGATTATCTTGGAAAAGGAAAAATGCTCACTTACAGGGTGGAAACAAATTTGGAATCTTTTATTCTATCTCAGGAAATATTGCACCAATACTTTAAATGTGTTTATATGTTTTTGAAGTGTACTGACAATGTTCTACTTATTTTGTGTGTTCCTTCGCACTTCATTCTGAAATAATATTTGAAACTATTAAAACTATCTACTTGTTACACTAATATAACATACGATGTAAGTGACTTAGAGATTTCTTGTTGTTTTTCACTGTTGTTATAGCTAGAATGACATTGTCATGTTTACCCTCCTGTCGTGCTTTAGAAACTATCTACTGTATGATGACATTTCCCCTAGGCACTTATCATCATTCATAGTTGAGCATTTCTAGACTGATGAACAGATCCTGGATCCGTTGGGGGAATCCTTTTCCCAGAACATCCCACAGTCATATGTTTCAACAAATAACCGTCATCCCTAGCTAGACTGTCTGTCTGGTCCCAATCAAATTACAACATGCACATCAGGATGCTGTTTTGAAGCCATTTGTCTTGCTGGCGTCTTCAAATGCATCTGATACTTTGTTAAGATGGGAAATTGTTATATTGATGAGTAAATGTAATAGTGGCAGGAATAAGACAGGACAAGATGATCATCCAGCTAACTCTCTCCAATGACACACATTGATACCTAATGACATTATTACTATTTACATTGTCCACATTCATTTGATCATCAAGCTCGGCACGATCTGTCTTTCAGATGCTAACCTCCGCACGATCTGTCTTTCAGATGCTAACCTCAGCGTGATCTGTCTTTCAGATGCTAACCTCAGCCCGATCTGTCTTTAGATGCTAACCTCAGCGGATCTGTCTTTCAGATGCTAACCTCGGCATCTGTCTCGCCAACATACCTCTTTATTTACCTCTCTGTCTCTTTCTCTCCCATTGTTACCAATCGCCTACTCCTTCTGATCCTCTCTCTCTGTACGTCATTTCCTCAGTTTCTCCTGCTCTCTGTTCACTCGGATTCACTTTATCCCTTTCTAACTCCTTTTGGTTTCTCTGCACCATCCTCCGCATCTAACACTCTCCTTGCACCACTGACAGACTTTTAGCGAGGCTTGCCGATACCCTTGTTGGACACACTTTGTGGGCATCTGTTGATGTGATCTGACAGTGCCAGTGGCCAGGACAGATGGGCGGGCGTACCGGGCTGTAGAGAGGGGCCAGCCTCGATAGGCCCAGAGCATGAGTCACTAAATGAAAGGACAGAACGGTAGGCGATGGAGCAACACGCAGAACACTGAGTGAGCGGTTAACATGAAAACTGTTGGTTGTTGAAATGCTTAACATGTAGGACATTGTTCCTCATGCATGATCTGGCTCTATTTCTGATATTTTAACTAACCCTCGTGGGATAATTAAGACTGAATTGAGGACTGAATGGAATCTGAACAAAGAGGTTTCTAATGAAGAACTGCACACACAACTTCTCAGGATGTGGCAGGGACCTGGGTCTATAGGACCAAAAGGTTTTTACTGTCTGATCCACAAATTCTATGAAAGGCATCTTTGCTACGTCTTTTCAACGTTATTTCAACCAGAAATACATATTTTCAATGTCTTTTCAATGTCATTTCCACCAGAAATACATATTTTCAATGTCTTTTCAATGTCATTTCAACCAGAAATACATATTTTCAATGTTTTTCAATGTCATTTCAACCAGAAATACATATTTACAATGTCATTTCAACAAGAAATATATTTATTCAATGTCTTTTCAATGTCATTGGCTCTGGGGATGTTCACTACAATGGCAATTGAAAGGCTGCCAGTTTGGGTCATCTTAGGCCATGATCTTAGAGATCCAGCACAGGATTTGATCCGGTCTTTATACTCTCTGCCAAGTAAAGTTGATTCTTGTTGAGTACTTGGGTCCTAGAACGTGCCACTCAAAAGCCTTTTCTTCAGGCTGACCCATCAGCAGTTATAGATTAAATAAGACGTAGCCATGGTGATCATACACTCTCCGAGGTCCTTCTGGTTTTGAGGCAGACATTCTAACCCAGAACTGTCAGGGAAATGAACAGGGTCCCGGTAGTCACCATTAGACTGCCAAAGAGCAAGGCATCAAATCTTGTGGCTTGACAGCAAAACCTGTGCGGTCTCCTCTTCGAAATGAAACAAGGCCAGAGTCAGACAATGCAGGGCTCAAAATCAGTGCACTCATGTTCCCAACGTATGCTCCTAAATCTTTGGTTGTTTGACATGACAATGTTAATCCAGGCAAAATATGAATTCTCGCTATAACAATGCCCCCCAATATTTTTATAGTGCTTTCACTAATTCCATTCAGGTTGCACATGCTCAGTTTATAAAAAATGTAATAAAAGCACTATTACAACATATAAACAGATTAAAGATGAAATGCAACTGGGAATGACATTTGCTTAAAACCGTTTCATAGGAACTAGATCAGTGCACCACTCCTTCCCCAAACCCCTCAGGGTGGGTAAATCATCTTCAGTCTGGACTCACAGGATCTCCATGGTTGACTGGCTTCTGGCGTAATAATGTCAGATGTTTGTATTTTCATCCCTGATCCACGCAAAGCCCCCGTTGTAAGCGATCACTTTGAGCCGGTGTCCTGAAGTGTGTGAAAGTGTGTGAGCCGTTTGGTTGACGAGGTGGAGGCAAACGCCTCGTGTCTTTCCACAAGCCACCACTTCACAGGTTCCCAACGACGCCAGTGCGGCCTGTGACACAGCCCGGCAAAGCAGATGGTTCCCAGCTAGGACCTTGATTCGAGGCGAATATACCGTCTGAATGTGTTTTGGATTTAAAATGACATTCATTGTTACATTTTCACCAACAGTTTGTGCTGATTGCCCGGATTGTCTTGGCTGTTAGCTTGGAAGCAGCTCTAACATTGAGTTCTTTTGGTCAGTGTGTATTTTGAGGTGTTTAAAGTGTTCCTAATCCCAGTTCAACCTGAACCTCACTGGACCGTTCAGAGTCGGCCTTGCATGACTCTGACCAGCGGTGGGTTTAACCGCCAGGGCAATCCTTGTCTCATCGTACTCCTTGTGCGACTCCTAGTGGCATTCCGAGCACCTGCAAGCTCCCTGAGGTTGACCGGACCAGACGCTTTGGTTCAACTGACTGCTCACAGCTTGTTCCTCACGTCTGACACCCTGAGCATGTTAGGTGTCATAACACAAGGTTATGTATACAAAGTGGAAGCCACAAATTGAGAATAAAATTTAGATAACAAGGGCTGTTCTCCGTGTCTAGGACATAAGATGAAAATTCAAGCCAACAGGCAAATGTCCAAATGGCCCCTTATTCCCTACATAGTTTATTATAGGTCTGGGTCACAGTGTTAAAAACTCCCAAAGGACCTCTTTCTGTCCTCCATTAGGAACAGTCCTCCATTAGGAACAGTCCTCCATTAGGAACAGTCCGCCAGTAGGTACAGTCCTCCATTAGGAACAGTCCGCCAGTAGGAACAGTCTGCCAAGCCCGGCTGCTGACTCAAGGTCCAGTATTTCTGTCTACCAAGCGACAGATTTATAGAAGCACCTTTATTCAGACAATTACAAGCACTTTCACAAATTTCCTAGGACCCCTGCTATTGTTTTGTACCAGATTTGCCAAAAATCCACATTGGCTCAGTGTATTTGCCAAGCTATGGGTTGCCGTGCTATTTCCCCCCGTGGCCGTGTTTCTCTTTCCCCGACGCGTTGTAAACTTGGGTGTTGCGTTGTCTTTCAGATGACGGGAAACTGTCGTTCGAGGAATTCAACGCCTATTTCGCCGACGGGATTCTCACCACGGAGGAGTTACGGGAACTTTTCTACTCCATAGATGGACGGCAGAACAAGTATGTCCGACTCTTCGTAACTGACAGCTTTATGTGCGGGATGTACGCGAAGCGCGCCTGCTACAAGATGTAGAGTTTCGCTGAACCAATCGGAGGCAAAGTAGACCGCGGGCAGCGAAGTATGTGAGCTGAGTTGGTGGGGAGAGGAAAGAGGAGCAGAACTTGGCTGGAGAGCAGGATAGACATTTTGTAGCCATCTGTCCATGTCCATTGCTGCTCCTGTGTAGCTCAGCTATAAGCTCTGGGGCTGATCCGTCCAGCTTATTCTGTTCTCTTCACCAACCTTCTCCAGATTTGTCCATAACCTGCTGTCGAAACGTACACTGCCCCTTCTCAAACAGGATATTTTCCCCTCGGAGTGTGGAGCCATTTTTAGCTGAGCGGGAGAAACTGGACATTGAGTAATGAGGGGATTTCAGGAGTTCTAATGATAAATCGTGATCCCCTTATTGTGCCATAACCAGTAGCAGTGGACAGTAGCAAGCTCTGCCCACCAGAGAGGTTTTTCTCTCCCGCCATCTATTTCCTGTGTTTGAGGGGTGTCAAATCTGGTTGCCACTTAAATCTCACTGAATTGATATGCTTTAAATTTTCTCTGGTGACTCTTTTTTCACACTGCACAACGACAGATTGGTAATGATTGGCCAAGCCTTCACCATGGCGATGGCTGAACTGGGCTCGATGGAACACAAAGCCACTATAGGAATGTGATTTTTGATCTATGATAAGAACAAAGTATACTACGGTAGATGTCAAGAAATACAGTTTGTTTGTTTGTGGGATGACACACATATTCAAATGCTGATCCGTTGTTGGAATAAGTGCTGAAGTATAACCAATTTACAAACAAACAGAATACAATAATGTTTATAATTTAAACCCTATATTCAATAGAAGGGTAGTACAAAGACAACATGTACATGTCCACCTTGAAATTGATGCACTGCATTAAAAACAGACACCCTTGTGTAGCGTGAATCCCTGCATGAGCTCAGGAACACTTCCTAAAACCATCGTGTGTAAACACTGTACGTCGCTGCGTCCACACATGTAAGGTATACATCTCTACCACGCAATGCAGAAACCTTTTATAACCAAGATCCAGAAGTGCCTCAGAAGGCTAACTGTCTTGTGGTCGGACAAATCAAAATGGGAAATTCCTTTAGGGAATCATGGACACCGCCTAAGGAGACCCAGAGCTGTTGGAACAGCTGGAATCCTATCCCAAGCAAGAATGGGAATGCATTTGACATTCAAAACGACTGCATTTGGGCAGTTGTTTCCAAGCGCTTACAGGGTATTGTTACACAAAGAGGTGATGAAACACTGTGGTAAAACAAGGTTACGGTGTAGCTGGCATCCAATCTAAAATAGGCAAATCATTTTCCAAAAAACAATAACATTTCTCAGTTTCAAAATTGTTCATGTTGTCTTTGTACTATCTTCCATTTTCCGTTTTTGGGCCTAAACAGGTTGGAACACTATTCTACCCTTTGGACTTTATTCATTAATGTATGCAGTTGTCTTTATTTTTAGGACCAAAAAAATGCTTTGAATAAGTGATAAAATAATAGATGAAAAAATGTGCTTATATTAGGCTTTCTTTAAAAACCGATCAACAACTTCAATGGCCTATTTACAATTCACACCCCATATCAGGACTAATTTCAGGTCTGTTGTTTACTGGCACTGACCTAAATACGTGTTCTTCTTCTCTGGATTGCAAATGTTTGTCTTCCCAAGGCCAACCTCCTGCAATCATCATCTCTTGTTAATTATACCATATACACTGAACATCGGTGTCCCATGGCAACAACCACATTGAATAAACTGTACACGAATGGTACAGTAGATAACGCCTGTTACAGGAGAAATGGAGGATTTTAAATCGTTTCGTTAAATGGCTCATGGCCGTGACATTGCCTGTGGGCCTGGAGTGACTGTAGTCCTTGCACTGCGTATTAGCTGGTTGTGGCCACACTCAGCTCCTGCTTTGCTGGCCGTTTTAAGAGAAATACACGATGGCTACCAATTTCTCCCTTCCCATAGACTAGTTCATAGGTGATTTACCATCTCCTATTGAGCTGTGAAAAATGTATCTTCCCTTTCAAAAGACTGCTTTTTTCCTCAGGTGGCGAAAGTGTTGCATGCTTTTTTTAGCCAGTTTTTCTTGATCACCCCTGGCAGAATGCTAAAGCACTCTATATTCATGGAGCACTGGCACAGCTAAAATGATATCCCTGACTCTTATACACGACCATGAACCCCAACCCCTAAGACAAGTATAGCTGATCTAGTGCTCCCACGGCTTTACGTTGGACTACCGGAGGCCAATGTAACCTAAACAATGTAAAAAACTAGGGTTAGTCTCATGATCGTGTCACATGTTCCTGACACCACGACAATCATTAGAGCTTCTCCTCGGTTGGTAACACATGCAGCCAAAACTAACTCTGACAAAGGGTATATTACGAAATAGGATTTTCAGCATCAACGTTGAACAATGGTGGGCGGGGCTATGTAGATGTCGTGCTGCGTTTGAAGAAGGCATTAGCCAGGATCTTCATTTCGTTACAGGACTTGATAAAAAGGCCATTCCGTTCTAGTAGGGAGCAATCTCTGTGGTTAAGTTAGATGCTTTGGTATGTCCATACCTTAGGCAAATATCACAACAACATTTTTGGTAGTCACATTTTAGGTAGTCTTTTCTGGCCAGCCATCAATATCGACGTAGTGAATCCTGATTTTAATATTTCAAAAATTGTCTAACAACGTCAGCTTCAAAAAGCATGGAAGATGAATTAGCTGACTTCTTATGTCTTACTTCAAAGCCTGTGTGATTCACTCAGACACTGAATGAAAAGTTTGTGCGTGAGGTTTGTGTTGATGTTTCTTTTGGATACTCAGTAGCTGTCGCCATGGTGATAGCTACTCTTCCTGGAGTCCGACGTTACAGTGCAAAAAATATATGACGTTACTGTAAACCGGGGCATCAGCTAAATTACTAAAATGTAAACACATTTAAATTGCAAGCAAACAAATATAACGTACATACATTTAAATAATGCATTATCATGTAGACAAGCTTAGAATTATAAACAGAATAAAGTCCTTGCAAGGATTTAGATCGTGCGGCAAGGTGATTGTTGTTGCCACAAATGTTTATTAAATGCAGACGATCTTCCGGTGGTTTACTGCTCCGTTTTGGCGTGAAGTAGGGCATTTTCCTTTAGTACACATTTGAATTCTGTGCACGCTTTCCTGAGATGTGAACTCTCCGGGACTTAAATGAAACCCACCGAGGTCTTTCAGCTGACCGTGAATCTGTAAACGTTTTTTTTCTCTCTTCTCCTTCCATTTAATTCCGGTTCCACCGCAGCAACCTAGACACCGACAAGCTATCTGGTGAGTGTACGCCATGATACCTGTTTTTTGTGTTACCTGTGACGTCATCAAATTAACCTGTGATCTCACCTGTGAGTCTCTTGTGCTTTACCATGCTGTGTCTTCTATAACGGTACATTTCTGCTGTAATCGGTTGAAAATGCCAGCGTCATATTCCTTCAGTATGAATCAGTGTTATTCTTATACCAATTAGCGTAATGTTTCTCCTTATCAACACTACTGTTGTCATCGCCATCCGCATTCACACACCGTTGTCCTCATTGCCAACACTGTCATTTCAGTGTGTCCCTACACCTCTGTTTTTGTGAGTTTGGCTACAGTATGGTCACGTATATGTGCCCTAATAGAGGAATGTGGCAGATGGCCTGGAAAGGCAGAGAAATAGGACAAAGGCCTGTAAACACTCGCTTCCGAGAATACACCGTCTGCATAATTTATTGAATGGCAAAAGCATCAGTCGGTAGCAGCGTCTTGACGTCAGAGTGGACTTTCATCACCGTAAGTGCCTTCAACGTGTCATCTTGAAGTTTGTCCACTGGACGTCGCCAATATCTGGTCCATAGGGGAGAAGGGAAAGACATCCAGGGCTCTCTTCGAAATGTCAAACGGGGAATGCCCTGATTTATATGACGTAATAAAGTTTGGTATAATAACTATCTGTCACAAGGACACACAGGGTGCTGGCTTTGTTAGAGGTTTTCACACTATTTTATTTACTGTCAGTGTCGGACCTCGTGTCTCTTTTCTCTTGGTCTGAGTTTGCAATCGGCATATGTGACTCGAACCACATGATTGATAATGGACATTTAGATATTCAGTGTGTCATTTAAACCGTGCAGTACAGCGTAGGAAAATTACCAGTAAACATATATAACAACAACATTTATTTTTTAATTTCAGATTACTTTGCTCAGCACCTGGGGGAGTATCTGAATGTCCTTTCTGCTTTGGAGACCTTGAACATTGTCATCTTGAAGGCCATGGACAACACTAAAGAGGTAAGCCTGTGCAAGAGCTATTTTGAGAAGGGTCAGGGCTCAAGGGTTACTGTCATATTGACAAGTGAGTCAAATAACACCGGTGAATGTGCCCTTCCAGTGCCCAGGCAGCTACCGAACACCCACCACGGCTTGCCTCTCCAACCCGCTTCCTGGAGAGATAAAACCCAGTATGTTTTTAGTCCAATCCTAAGCCTGATTCAAATAATTGGACTGCGTTTTGGGAAATGAATGGTGGCTATGTAATAATTGGTGTGTGTGTCTGTTGGAGAGGCATTTATGTTTACCTCTAGTAAGCAATTACCAATCAAGGTTCAGGAGATGAATAGCTCTTCAAGCTATTCAGAGGAAGCAGCATGAACAGTCAGTGTTCTGGCCCTAATTGAAGATAGCGGCCGGATGTACGAACGTGCTTTGCTGTATATTAGGAAAAGGAAGTAGTAGAACAAACAGCCTCCACACTACTCTCCACCTTCGATAGGTAGTACATGCCCTTCTACGGAAACCTCCTGAAACCCTTCAAACCGTCACAACACAATGTGGAGAAAGTGAAGGGCTCTGAATACATTCCGCTGGGACTTGGTTCAGAACCCAAAGGACTTAACACTGAATTCTTAACCTCAATGCCAGATCCAATGCATTTGTTGTGTTCATCCTGTGGATGTACAACTCTTAACTTCCGGAATTTGCTGGTTTTTAGTTCTACCTCTAATTGCACCCACCTGTCTTCAAGGTTCCCTGTTGAACACCCCTTTCCAATGAATATTGTCTTCTAAACTTTTCAAAAACGACATTCTTTATAATTGGATTTGGAGTTTGTAAATTGTGCATGACAATGTGTCCGGCACCATGAACACTACATTCCTTTAACTGGTGCCAGTTCTGCTCAGTTCGGCTGATTCATGACTTTGAGGGGAAACTTAGCTTCAGCACAGATGGGTGCGGTCTAGTGTGCCTGTCAAAACTCCAGAGTCGAGCGAAGGAAATTTGACGCAAGAAGTGTCCTGCCCAGCATATCTGCTGTCATAACAGTCAATATCATGATGTTTGTTATAGCACACAGTGCACATTCAGCCATTACCGTTGTGGCTACAGGGGAAGGAGGTGTACGGATCTGTACAGACCAGCGCTTCGTTGAATTGCTAAGTAATCCATTGTAGGAAAATGATACAACACGTTTTGTATATTTATTTGGAAAGGTTCAAACAATAATAAAGTAGGCATGTTTAGTGCTTGGTCAGGCATTTGCATGGCGAGACAGAATCCTTACCAGATACTCTGTTTCTTCCCTGTAGATGCTCTGCTAGGCCTGTACTGTAGCCTTTGTTTCTTCCCTGTAGATGCTCTGCTAGGCCTGTACTGTAGCCTTTGTTTCTTCCCTGTAGATGCTCTGCTAGGCCTGTACTGTAGCCTTTGTTTCTTCCCTGTAGATGCTCTGCTAGGCCTGTACTGTAGCCTTTGTTTCTTCCCTGTAGATGCTCTGCTAGGTCTGTACTGTAGCCTTTGTTTCTTCCCTGTAGATGCTCTGCTAGGCCTGTACTGTAGCCTTTGTTTCTTCCCTGTTGATGCTTTGCTAAGCCTCTACTGTAGCCTTTGTTTCCCACGTTTTATCCCAAAACAATCCATTGGTAGCTATGACTGTGTTGCTAGGGTAATCGTCCTGCTTGATAAAGCACTGTTCAGTCAGTTTAATGGCATTGGTTTAAGTGTCTGAACCAACAAGAACCCATTATATTTTTGCCATGTCAAATGATGGCCCGCTTGATTTGCATTGACACTTATTTGGTACTCATTTTGTAAAAGGAATGAGGTAAAGAATGTGTAGACTATGAGAAATATATACTTTTTGTATGAGCTTTAGATGCATAGTTTTACCAGTCTTGGATACAGAAATAATCATGGTCTGAATGTTGTTGTTTTTTTATTGCGTTGCTTAACTGTTTTAGTGATTTAGAAACTCTCATTAGAAACTGACTGTTTAGTCTATATCTTTTGGTTAATGATTACCCAACTATGTAAAAAAAATATTCTAAGACTTTAATTATCAGCCATTCAAAGAAAAGGTAGGTTTCATATACTTTATACACTGAAAATAATTTTCTTTGTTCTTATCTGCGACTAAATCTTATATATTATACTGTATTGTAGCGTGGAGATAGAAAGTCTCTGAGTTGCTAGCCCAGGAATCATTGAAGCGAATCAGTGGAGGAATGAGAAAACTTAGCGATCCTTGTAAGACAGAGACGACTGTTAAAGCATAATTATGAACACTCACAATTATACCCTCATTCTTCCGTTTACTTCCTCATTCCCTGTCTGAAGAAACCCCACTCAGCTCGTCCCTGGCGACTCTAAGCTGCTGTAGTCATAAATGTCCCCACCAGGCCCCAAACTTGATCTCCCCTATGCTTTTCATCTACACTAGCAAGGCTCGCCTCCCAAACTGTACCCTATTGCACCTCCCAGTGCACTACCTTTGAGCAGAGCCCTCGGGGAACATGTGGCGAACAGGGTCCTGTTTGGGAGACAGCCAAGCTGTCGGTTTACATTCTAGTGTGGCTCTCCACTGCAATTATTCCATTAACCATCCTGCACTGTTCCTCCGGGACCCGCTTCAATTACAGCCTCGTTACAACGACTGGTTAAATATAGAACAGCTGCAATGGCAGCAAAGCCTCTCCACGTCCAATATTTAGCAACGGGCAAGGATCCTGCGTGCCCTGAAACATAACAAACGAACCGAAGGTGAATCACACGTTATGACTTGGTAGACGTCCGCGTCCCACGGTCTCCTGGCGCTGTGCCTGTCACAGCTCTTGTAATTGAGTTTGTAAAGGTTGCCAGCCCGTTCAGCCCGCTCCTGCTCTCTCTCCCTTTTCCTCTCCCCCCCACCTCCTCAGGTGTACCAAGGCTCGTCTGTTCTGGGCCAGTTTGTGACCCGCTTCATGCTGAGGGAAACCTCCACCCAGCTGCTGTCTCTCCAGATGTCCCTGCAGTGCGCCATGGAGGCCCTGGAGGAACAGAGCAGCCCAGCGCCGTGAGTCCCAGTGCAGTGGCAGCGCCATCTTAACACCACCTTAACACCCAGGGTCCAGGCTTGAATATACCATAGCACCTTAACACCTGGCATCCAAACTTGAATATACAACAGCACCTTAACACCCGATGTTCAGGCTTGAATATACCATAGCACCTTAACACCCAGGGTCCAGGCTTGAATATACCATAGCACCTTAACACCCAGGGTCCAGGCTTGAATATACCATAGCACCTTAACACCCGATGTTCAGGCTTGAATATACCATAGCACCTTAACACCCAGGGTCCAGGCTTGAATATACCATAGCACCTTAACACCCAGGGTCCAGGCTTGAATATACCATAGCACCTTAACACCCAGGGTCCAGGCTTGAATATACCATAGCACCTTAACACCCGATGTTCAGGCTTGAATATACAACAGCACCTTAACACCCGACGTCCAGGGTTGAATATATAACATCACCTTAACACCAGGTACCCAGGCTTGAATATATAACAGCACCTTAAAGATAAAGATAAAGAAACGTGCCAGCCTCGCCAGAATACTCAAGAAATGACAGAATTACCTCTGTTGATCAACATGCTGACATTTGGCACCTCACCCCTTAACACATTTCATCAGCACAGACAGTCTACTTATAGGGATACAGCAAGAATGTTAAGATATGTATTCTACTTTACCCAGTGTCTAATAGTCTCATGAATACATTTGAATGTCCCAGTCTGCAATATTATTACAGTTATTCTGTCGTTAATTTAACGTTGCTGGAGGTACATTTTTTGATATTCAAGAAAAACAAGATTCCATCGCTTCCTCATTCAGGCCAAAATACTGTGTTTGAGCTTCATGCCTCAGGTCTCGGTCATCTAGATAAAACTAACGAAACAGTCTTAATCATTGAAAAACCAACCTATGACAAGAACTGATGGTGAATTGCATATTGTGCCTTTTTCAATCCAATGAAGTGAATATTGAGAGGGTTTACCAGTATACACCCCATAGAGTAGATGAGAGAGGGGTTACCAGTATACACCCCATAGAGTAGATGAGAGAGGGGTTACCAGTATACACCCCATAGAGTGGATGAGAGAGGGGTTACCAGTATACACCCCATAGAGTAGATGAGAGAGGGGTTACCAGTATACACCCCATAGAGTAGATGAGAGAGGGGTTACCAGTATACACCC
>JACXGK010006952.1:0-26929 GCA_016801125.1 Novumbra hubbsi | reverse complement strand
AACGGCTACAATCATGGTTTCTGCATGTGTAGCCAAAGTCCCAGACATTCTTTAGCAAATATTATTTAGGAGGCAAAATGATTGTAATCTTTTTTCACTGGTAATATTTTTGTTAAATGTCGTGGGTGACCTCGAGTTGAAGTATCCTCAACAACAGTGTTAACATTGTGATGTCGGCGGAATTCACTTCGCCAGGTTTTGATCGACCCTCAGTGGACGAGGTAAGAAGTTAGAAAGGAATGACCGTCGTCTATTCGACAAACACCTGTAAGCGTTGCCTTTGCCTATCTTGCTGAGTCCCATTCATAGGTATAAATAAACAAGCCTTGTTCCAAACACGTTTGTAGCTTCCGCAAATCAAACAGATTGGACCTTCATAAGTGGTATACGCATCCCTAGAGGTTTCCTCACAACCCCCAAGTCCAATACAGAGGCCTGGGGGTGTACAGTAGTTTATAGAGCCAATATGTATGGAGCTCCACAGGTAATTCCGATAACTCCAACGAAACATTTTTTTAAACACGGGTATTAGTAACACACCACGGGGAATAGGAAGGCTCGCGGACGCTGCTTCGTTCTATGTATTTGTTTAGAGTATTTCATTGTGATTTGGCATTTGTAAATGTTATTCATTTTATTGCATTTTGTGGTTTCCTTTGTGTCTGGACACCAGAAAGAGTATCTGCTACTTTGGCCATAAAATACAACTAAATAAATCGTCTCGAGAACTCAGTAACTATTTTATTTTAGGATTTTGTTGTTGACGACCAACCGGTTCGACCCACCTCGCGAATGGAATCAGGAGACCGGGATCAAGACATCTTAACAGAACCAATGAAGGCCGCTTCGTCACAACGTTGTCTAGACTGTGGGAAAGAGTTCTCCCGCCCATGTGACCTAGTGAGTTTGGTATTAGTTTTTATGATGTAGTCACCACCGATATTGTTGTTGCCTTTCATAAAAGATAAACACTCAGAGTGTATACAATTAACAGGAAATTATATTATATGAATATTTTGTAAATACTGATGCTCAAAATATTGGCACCCCCACAGAATTCCTGTAAATAAAACACACAACCCTCAACCTGATTCCATCTGCAAGCAGGCTGTAAAGTGGAAAACTCTAAGATCTAATTTATTGTGTTTTCCAAAAACTTTAATATTAGTTTTTTTCTTACTCTGTAATGCTCACCTTTCTCAATTATCTCAAATATGTTAGGTAACTTTAAACACATTTGAAAACACATTTAATATGACTAAGATAATGCAAAACAAGTAATGACTAATGTCCATTGTTGTCTCTGAGGTCAGACACAAGAGGATACACACTGGGGAGAAACCCTACCCCTGCCCGGATTGTGGCAAGAGGTTTGCCCACTCAGGTGGACTCAGAGAACACGAGAGGATACACAACGGAGTGAAGCCTCACTCCTGCTCCGTGTGTGAGAAGAGGTTTACTCAAAAGGGAAGTCTTAGAGTACACCTACGAACACACACAGGAGAGCGGCCTTATTCTTGCTCCATCTGCGGCAAGAGTTACACCCAAAATGAATTTTTGAAAGTGCACCAGCGAACGCACACAGGAGAGAGACCATTCTCCTGCTCTGTGTGTGGAAAGGGGTTTGCATATATAGGAAACCTGAAGAGACACCAGCGTATACACACCGGGGAGAAACCTTACCAGTGCCCCGACTGTGGTGCCAGTTTCACCCAGAAAGACAGTTTGAAGATGCATCAGAGGTAATATTTCTCTTTTTAATGTTGCTTTAATGCTCCTTTTGATTCAATTGTTTTGTTGTTTTTCTGTCATGGCTTTAAATGCACTTTACATCCATATTACTTCTTGAGGTTCAGTTGAGGTTGACTTTTTTACTGTGTTGTGTCCCATACAGCATCAAATTATTTTTGTTCTGTAGCGCTTTTAAATTAGTTTGGTTTAATACAGGTCTCACACCGGAGAGAAGCCCTGCATTTGCTCCGAATGTGGGAAGGGGTTCCGTGACAACGGGCACCTAAAGGTTCACCTGAGAGTGCACACAGGTGATGGTGATGCTACTATTGCTACGAAGGACACTGACTGATGAAAGGACACTGACAAATCTCTGACTACAACCCTGTGGATTCTTGCTAAGTGCAATTTATACTGTCATGTTAAATGTAACCAAACTGTTTTGATCCATCTTTTTAACCCGACCCTCCATCTGACAGGGGAAAAGCCATACTCCTGCACCGACTGCGGGAGGCGGTTTGGCCAGGCTGACGTCCTAAAGCGGCACCGGATGGTCCACACGGGGGAGAAACCGTACTCCTGCGCCCTGTGTAGGAGGAGTTTCGCTCAGCCTGCCACCCTGAAGTACCACCTCCGTACCCACGCCGGAGAGAACCAGGCTGTGGGTGAGTCGGGTTGGGATTTCAATGAACCGTAAAGACAAGCAGCCCATTTGTTGTAATTCCTTTTAAAGAGAACACATTATTAATGACTTTGGTTTATATTATTATTTACACTGAAGTACTATTGTGACTTATAAGACGTTTGTCTCTAGGTTCTCAACACTGCCCAGTTTGTGGACGGGACCTTCCGACAGAGAACACTCTGAGACGACACCTGAGGGCACATATGGACGGGGACTATGGTGAGGAAGAGGAGGAAGAAGAGGAGGAGGACGTTGGGGGTCTAATTAATTCAGATGGAGAAGATGTCAGCTGGGATCCCTCGGACCTGAGTGAGTGGAGGCAGGTTGCCAGTCCCAAATGTGACCCTGTTCTCTATTTATTACCATACATCCAAGAATGTGGGCCAAGTTGGGACTTATACTTCCTAGGTGTCATATTCCACTCTTTACTTACAGAAGGAGAAAAGTTATTACAGTCGTAATTGTGTGTTATTTAACCATGGATACTATGTACATTTACAACTATAAATAAATTATACATTTTCAATAATTGTACTTTCATTTCAAACTTGTTTTGATGTATTACATTTTGAAATATAAGAAATATTATTTCAACCAAGGACTGTGGAGGTCATTGCACACCAATGGACTACATGCAGACTAAAGTGTCTTCTAACTGCTGCTCATCTACAGGGGAGGGATCCGTTTTGTCCTCGGGTATTGGAGATCCCACAGCATCACACACTAAGGTGGGAGAATACCTACACTGTAAGAACATTTAATATACGTTAGAATTAAGAAAAAAGTACAAGGTTGCTGAACTCGAGAGTTTTAGAATATTAAAATGTGATGTTTATTTCTGGACTTCAGTTAGTACGTTTGTATTATTGTTTTACTCTTTGTTGATTCCATTCTAGGCTCCAGGGGTCCAGCCCAAACCCAAATCCACACCTGGGTTTCTGGGTTCTGACCAAAGAGTGGCCCTTCGTCAGGAGCCAGGGAGGCACATTAAAACTGTAGAAGTGGAGGAGGAGTTGAATCAAACCGTTTTGGTGAAGGTCAAAGAGGAGGAAGAGGAGGAGGAGGAGGAAGATGTCAGCAGATTCATTCAACCTTCAGCGCTACAAGACAGGAAGGCTTTTGACTTTAGTAAGTGAAAGACGAATTATGATTTTAAGGAAACCTGAGACAATGTGCTGGAAAAGGTAGACCAGGGTCCCATACCCTATATAGTACACTACTTTAGACCATTCCCTTTATAGTAAACTACTTTAGACCATTCCCTATATAATACACTACTTTAGACCATTCCCTTTATAGTACACTACTTTAGACCATTCCCTATATAGTACAATACTTTAGACCATTCCCTTTATAGTACATTCCCCACTACTTTAGAACAGTGCCCTTCTTGCCTTATTATTCACTGAATTTGAGACAGTGTTATTTGACAACTCACTATCCTGAAGGGTGTTTTTCAAATGGCAGTGTTTTATTTTCCCATTCATAGTGTACTACCTAGTGTAACATCTAGTGTTTCATTTAACCCATTCCTAGTGTACCATCTACCTAGTGCACTATATCACCTTGTTTACCACATAGTCACTAGATATTACACTAGATTGTATACAATCTTATTTTATTATTTACTAATTGTCCTCTTAGATCAATGTCTCAACCACTGCTCGGGCTGTGAGAAGAATTCTACTTACCTGGAGAATCGATGAACATGAAGCCGTCCACAACACAAACTCTTTAGAAAGGACCTGCATGAACACAATGGTTGTTAAATTATATTGTTTCATTACATCGTTAGGTACTGTACTCTATTGCAGATATTTATGTTTTACAAATTTGATTTGACATAGCACACTGCTGTAACTTTATTGAAGCTTGCTAATGGTGCTATCACAAGTACCTTCTGCACAAGGTATTTGATGGAATAAATAAACATAGCAAAAAACAGCTTCTTTTCACATCTTTTTTTAACAAATCATTGTCAATGTTAAGGCCGTTATTTTCAACACTCCAGTACAGTAGGGGGAGACAATGTGCATTTTAAGTTATTTAGCAAACCGTTAAAACGCGGTTAGTCTGGGTTGGCCGATTTAAGTATTCGGAAAAGGGGAAGAATAAAACAGGAAGTAGTTAACAAGGAGAAGGGAAGATATCATTTTTTTATATATTTAGCCAGCTAGCTAGCTACTTCACTTCTAAATGCTTTAAATGAATCATAATACACCGATAAACGGGTTTTCGCCGTCTAGTCATTGTGTATATTATTTTGGTAATGACACTTGAGTAGGACAATATGAGCGGAGAGAGGGAAACATTGTTGGATGAGATCGAACAGAGTTTGTGGAATTTAACCGAGGACAATTTACGTCACCTGTGTGAACGGTGTGGAATAGCTGGCAAAGATGGGTCCGAAGTTAAAGGAAGTAATTATCGCTCATTGCGGCGTAAAATCGAAGAATATTGCGAAAGTGACGATCTAATGGAATTACAGGACCAGGGAATGTCTTGGTTACTCCAACTGAAAAAAGACATAACAACGATACAGGAAGACGCGAGCCACAGCTTGTCAACGCAAGTGGACCCAATAGACGGCACCGAGCCAAGCAGGGCCAGGAACGGGGGCGATGCTGATCGTTTGACCAACCCAGCTACTGAGACGGACCGGACAGAACCGAGAGAAAACGTGAGTGTTGTAGATCAATCACTGAGATTTCCCAATAAGCAGTCGGATAAAATAATCTCAAAATTCAGTTGCCTTACTCAGAGTACTTCGCCATTCTGGTTTTGCCTGAGGCTGTATTCGCTGGAGTACTGATCTAGGATCAGTTTACCATTTTGGATCATAATGAATTTTAAGGCAGGGCAGGTCTCCCTGATTCCTTACCTGAGTCTTTAAATATAATTTTAGACCGGTACACTTTAACTTCGTAACCAGAACATCCTTTCCATGTTCTGTAATAGGAGTCAGAAGAACCGTCCAGCCAATCCCAGCCCAGCTCCACTGAATCCCGACCTACTGTGACCCCGGCTCTTGACAGTAACCTCGGTGACCCAAGGTCAAAACTAGGCAGCCTGAGGATAGTTTTGCAAAAAGTTGTCGTCGTCAAGGAGGAGGATGACGACTGGGATTGTTACGTTACAGGTGAGGGACTACGTCAGTTCATCCAGGTGTTTCAGTGCTGGTTGAAGGAACTCCTGTGTAGGTTCTGGGACAAGATGTGTAGAACAACAATGTATTTTACCAGACTCATCTGACTACACTCCTCCTGTGTCACTCTTTAATGCTCTACAGGAGACAGTCCCAACCAACCGTCCGCAAGCGAATATAGCCCTTCTACATCAGAAGAAACCGAACATTCCTCGTCCGGAGATCCGGAACCCTCTGATTCAGACGATCCGGGACGCTCTCCAACGGAAGAACCGGAACGACGACGAGGGAACCGTAAAGTGGAGAAGGGTCACGGCTGCCCGGAGTGTGGGAAGACGTTTGTCTCCTCGTACACACTAAAGAGACACCAGGAGAACTCCCACACAGGTGAGGAGGAGAAGAGCAGCCGTCCCTCTGAGACTGAGGGGCGGAGTCCCGCTCCAGGAGAACTGGGACAGCAAAAGAGGAAATGGGGAGTCAGGAAGACCCACTCCTGCGCCGAGTGTGGGAAACACTGTCAGTCCTTATCAGCACTTAAAGTTCACAAGAGAACCCACACCGGGGAGAAGCCTTACCTCTGCTCCGAGTGTGGGAAGGGCTTCACTTATCAAAGTAGCTTGAGAATACACCAAAAGAAAGACCCGGCGGAGAAGATCACCTGCTGCTGTGGACAAGAATTCTCCTCGAAGTGTGTCCTTGAGGTCCACCTGAAGACCGACACCGGAACCAAGCCTTATACCTGCTGTGTGTGTGGCAAGAGGTTCCGCAAAGAATCGCTAAAAGAACACCAGCGATCGCACACAGGCGAAATGCCGTACTCGTGTCAGTTCTGTGGAAAGGGATACTCCAAAAAGCCGGCTTTCAAAGCCCATGAGCGCACACACACCGAGGAGAAGCCTGTGTGCTCCGTGTGCGGACGGACCTGCTCTAATAAAACTACACTAAAGGTCCACCAGAGGACACACACAGGAGAGAAGCCTTACCTTTGCTCTGAGTGTGGGAAGGGCTTCATCAGTAAAGCGCACCTGACAACGCATCAGCGATTCAACTGTTCTGAGGGAGAGGAGAGACGCAGAGCTAAGCCATTTCACAAGTGCCCGGACTGTGGGAAGGAGTTTACTCAAGCTAACAAACTGGAGAGACACATGAGAACGCACACAGGAGAGAGGCCTTACCAGTGCTCTGTCTGTGAGATGAGGTTCAACCAAAAAGGAAATCTCAAAACACATTTTAAAGTGCACACAGGTGACTGTTTTCCTTTAACATTTATACGTCATGATTGACCATGAGTCTGCTGTCATTTATAATGCTGTTAGGACATTCTCGGTCATGGGCATGTCTGAAAACTCTTACTTGGATTTTAATGAATAGACCAAGGGTGTCAAAACGGTTCTACTGAGGGCCGAGTGTCTGCAGGTTTTTGTATTTTCTATTAATTGGTTCCTAGTTTAGATTCAAACAACCAGACGAGGGCAAAAACTAACCAATGAATGACCTAATTAATTCATCAATCAAGGACAAGGTGAGAAGGTAAACTTGCAGACACCTTTGTGGAACCGGTTTGACACATCTGCACTAGATGATTGGGGTAAGCCATAGAATAAACCTTTATTGTGAAATTCTGGACATGTAGTCTGATTTGATTTCCTGGATGTCAGAGATTTAATTGCACACATTTATACCGGAAAGCATACGGAACAGCTGGGTTCTATCTGCACTGAGAGCACTAATCATAATTAGTATTGTGCAAATAAACTCAAAGGAGCAGTGGTTTGGTTTCCCGCTGCGGGTGCTCAAGTCATTTAACATCTTTAGCCCCCATTTCAGTGAGCGGCCTCGTAAATTCAATGTTACAAGCAGAAAGAATGAAACAGGTTTAACTTTAATTCGTTTGAGATGTAATTCATTTGGGTTCAGCGGTGCAGTTGCATTTGGTGTTGTCCCAAAGAAAACTCCTCAATTTGGCTGTAATCTTGCAGAGTTCACTGTACATTAACCAGATGACTGCCAATTAGCTGAGAGCACTTAGTCGGTGGCTGCTTTCATTGTTACTCATGGTTATGATGTGAATAGTATGGTTGGTAAAAAGCACGTCGTTTACCTGGGTGGTGATCGAGCCTGAGTTCAGGCACAGCGCCTGTCACTTTCACTTGAACAAACCCTTGTTGCAATCTCACTCTATATTTCTCACTCATTCAGGAGGCGATCCTAGTTTGCTGGCAGACATGGAAGCAACTCTTTCTCCTTCCGACGCAGCTGACCGACCTCTGGACAACAGGCGTAAAGCCGGCAGGCCACCGCGATGCCTGGATCCGCGTGACAACGACGAGGAAGATCGCCCGGCGTCGCAGACGGACGAACCCCAGAACCCCCCGGCCGCACAGAAACACCCTATTTCCCTCCGTGGGGAGAAACACCTCCTCTGTCCCGAATGTGGCAAGACCTACCCCCGGGAATACGACCTCAAGGTCCACCTCAGAACACACACGGGAGAGAGACCGTACCAGTGCGACGAGTGCGGGAAGACCTTTGTGCGAAAACAAGGCCTCCGGCAGCACCGGCGGTCACACGCTCCCAGGCCCATGGGGCCGACCCGTCAGTTGGGACGGCCCCCCAGCATGGGGTCCGGTGGGAAAAGGACCAGCCCCTCGGCACACCGGATGGGCCGGGCCAAGCAGCAGCTCTCCCGGGTTGACAGAAACGCGTCTCCGTACCCCAACATGGAGAGGCCCATGCCGCTGTATGCCGTGGAGAGACCCATGCCGCTGCACCGGGTCGAGAGGCCCATGCCTCTGCCGGACATGGAACGGGAGCACTGGCAGTACTGGCATCTCTAAGCAACGGGCCGCCCAGCGGGCCGCGACGAACGGAGCCCTAATGGTGACGTACTGTGGCGTTGTGCGTTGTGTTATCCCAAGTGACTTCGTGTTCCGTAGCGCAGGAATGTACTGTAAGCTGGAATGTATGTAAGCTGGAGTGCTTCCCGGTGAAACGGCCATGTACGTTTGGGATATTGCAGCCCCCCCCCCCCGCGACAAAACTGCACGTGTGCTAGAACAGCAGAATATGAACTTTGTCCCAGCGTTACTCTTTTATGGTGCTCGTCATCAGAATTATTTGAATTCCTTTCGGGGCACTTCAAGTGGCATTCACCGGGGTATGTTTCCTGTGAGACACCGTGTCAGAAACGTTTGTATCACGTCGTCAAATTACACGTCGTCAAATTACATTTTTTTTTTTATGTGCAATGAATGGCTCAGACTTGCAGCAGTTACAATGAGAGAGATGTAAACTAGAATCAGTTGTATCTTCTTTTCTATTCAAAAATGATATGTTGGCAATTCAGTCATTCTGAAGAAAATGATTTTCCAGTAAAATCTCTAAAGGTCCAGTCACCTCACATCAGAGAACCTGGCTCTGTGTTTTACAGTAACAGGTGTGTCACCTTAAATGTATTACACAGGTGTTCAGAGCACCGGTGTCTACTAGATAGTCAATTGGCACCTGTGGTTGCTTGTCTCTAGTCTGTCTTCCATAAACCCCCAGAAACAATAGATGCTGTACTTGTTTTGACATTCATACCTGGATGTCAAAAGCAACACGCGATGCTTGTTAACGTTTGAACTAAGCATCAGAGTTCTGAACCAAACTTCCCAGACCAGTAAAGATAACAGGTGCCATTTTATATGCACAACATGTCTGATTACTAAAGCTGATTGTTCTTTTTCTTGTGTGTGTGTGTGCGTCCGTCTGTCTGCATGTTGTGTATTGCTCATGGACGTTGACGCTTTCTCATCTTTGATCAGTACAAAAGAGCACCGTGCTTCATAAGACAGTTGAAGTCCTGTGCACATTTCTAACAGCAGAAAAACAATTGCACTTTAGTGCTTTCCTGTATTTTCTATCTTGTTGGACTCCGGCTGTCATGATACTTCAGTTCCCAACAACCTGCATGTCTTCACTCTGCCATCGTCCAATAAATGAACATGGGGGACGGTGTTTATCTTTTCGTGACGTCATAACATTTTACGCTGGCGTTTATAGAGAATGGGGCCATAAACAAACACATATTTTGAGCTGCATTTATGAGGGCAAAGGGCTTTGTGAGTTCGGATGATGGCAGGATAGCTGACAAAAATGCAAAACACATTCGGTTCTCTTTTGAACAGACATGTGCCTCAACACGCAACACATCGATCCTTGAAGCGAACCTGCTACAAAGTCAGTCAACCGCGCGGGGTTCCGCTCTCCGTTAGGCCCAGGAACACGAGGCTGCAGGGCGCTCTTCAAAAAGGGACGATTTATGATTTGGGTAAAGGTCACATGGTCTTAAAAATCGTAATTTCTGAGGCGCCATGCAGACGTTAGTGTCCGAATGTGTCGTAGACGCGTGGAAAGTTCTAGCATGATAACGCTGGACAGATAATATATAGTTCTAGCATGATAACGCTGGACAGATAATATATAGTTCCAGCATGATAACGCTGGACAGATGGGTCAGCGTTGATGTAAGTCCCTAAGGAATGTTGCAACCATTTCGGGTTGTTCTGGAGACAAAGTGGGGACTTACTGAACCCAAAGAAGAGGCCACTCGGTTAAAGGCTGTTGCTTTTACCCTTCGGCCCCATGGTGGTGACATGTATCCGCGGGAGACAATCAACAGCTAAGTTCCGAATAGACCCAGAGGTACGAAGCCCCTGATATTTTGTTTCATTATTTATTTGTAAAAAGAACACTGTCGCTATTTCGGTAACCTGAAATTAACAAGGTTACGATTTCCGTTGATATTTATAGAGACAATACGAGGGGTTATGTATTGGTGGTTAACAAGGGGAGTGATTTGATTCCCAATGGACGAGGTACATTAGGAAGGTATCCAGTATGCTGTGTGGTCGTGGTTAAACAAGATGCATTTTAAGTTGTAAAATGTAAAATATCAACCAAATTTGTCAATTGTGGATCCCTATATCAGTGTGATGGAACATTTCATACAAAAATGTTATTAAAATTCAAAGATTAGATTAAATTTTGATCAGATTAACCCCTGAAAAAACATTTATTCATGCAATCATGAAATAGTGTTTTTGTGGTCGAGATGTGGAGGGTTTCTGCTTTACAGAACACAAACAACATGTCATTCTTTGCAACAGACTGTCCCCTACACCGTGAAAAAAACTGTAGGCTACTATCTTTAACCTGTCCGGAGATATAAATAGAAATGTAACAGGTGCGCTTTTTAGTTTGTTTTATTATAGTGTTTTTGTGGTCAAGATCTGGAAGGCGTCAATCTTTTTGGAAAACTTTCCCCTACAACATGAAAAAACCATAGGGCTCCATCCTCAACCAATCTGGAGATATGAATAGAAATGTACGGGTGCGCTTTTCGACGCAAATTTGCGTCAATCGAAAATGCTCAGAGAACATATTCACTTCTTCCAGTCTGCAAAAAAAGTGTATATATGACAATACAAGTGCAATTTAAAAAAATCTATACAAAAATATATGTTACCTGTAATGTAAAAATGTAAAACAATAAGGTACAACAAATGTTATATTTTGATTTAGAAATTAGCCATGACACTACAAAATGTAACATCTTTTACACAAGGGTTCAACATTAATAACCATTATCCATTATTTTATAACCCTGGGATTTTTTATTTCAGCTCTTAAATCACGAGACAAACAATTTAAATGTTACAATTATATGAACATTCTTTGCTAAACCACTACTTGGCAAAGACTAAACCCTTCCAATATTAGGATGTGTCTCAACTGACACCAAAAGGAGATACTGTCACTGTTGCCAGTGGGCTCTTGTATTCCAATCATTTAGAAATGATCCCATTCTATTCCATTCATTTCCTCAAGGCGGTAAACATTCTGAATACCGATTGGACAATTTAAGGCAAAGTTACCAGGAAGTCTGCGGTTGGTAGGGATACGGGAGCGTCTGGTTGTGAGGCAGGTAGGAATTCCGGAGAGAGACCGCCTGAGAAGATCGGTGCGTCTCCTGATGCTTCTTCAGACTGCTCAACTGGGCAAAGGCTTTGTTGCACTCGTGGCACTGGAAAGGTTTCTCTCCTGTGTGGGTCCGCCTGTGGTTGTTAAGGACATTCCCGTCGCGGAACCTCCTCCCGCAGTCAGAACATTGGTATGGCTTCTCACCGGTGTGGATCCGCAGGTGAAGGTTGCAGTGGCTCTTACTTGTGAATCTTTTATCACAGTAGGTACAGTGGTAAGGCTTTTCACCTGCATGAATCCTGAGATGAAGTTTTAAGCTCCCAGTCAATGAGAAACTTTTTCCACACTGAGGGCAAAGGTAAGGTCTCTCTCCAGTGTGTTTCCTCTGATGAACAAGTAAGTTAGCTTTAGTGGAGAAGGTCTTGTCACACTGTGGACAATGTACTCGACTATTGTGGGTCTTCTGCAGGTGATCCTTCAAAAGAGCCTTGGTAGGGAACGTCTCCTCACAGTGGGGGCATGGAAGAGGCTCTTGATGCATACGGATGGGCCCCAGTGTCTCCCCCTTGTGGTTCTCCTGGTGATGTCGCTGTAAAGTTTTCGTACAACGAAACTTCATTCCGCACACCAAGCAGTGGTAAGGTTTCTCTCCTGTGTGCGTTCTCATGTGTCTCTGTAGGAGTCCAGACTGTGTGAAATCCTTTCCACAACGAGCGCAGACATACGGTTTCTCCCCAGTGTGGATTCTCATGTGTAATTTAAGACGGGCGGCTATAGGAAATCCCCTTCCACATTCAGAGCACACATGTGGGTTTTTGAGAGGATCATTTGGCGGGTGCCTTATTTTTATGTGTGATTCCAGTCTTGCTACGGTTATGAAGGTTTTTTTACATTGACCACAGCGGTGAGGGTGTTCTGTGTGAACTACGTCTCTGTGATGTTCCAAGCTTATTTTAACACGGAACTTCTTTCCACAGTCCAAGCATTGGTAAGGTTTCTCACCAATGTGCGTTTTAATGTGTCTTTTTAGATTTCCAGAATCGTTGTAATCTTTCCCACAATGATGGCAGACATACGGTTTCTCCCCAGTATGGGTTCTCAGGTGTCTCTTGAGACTGCCCGGCAGAGGGAACCCCTTTCCACACTCTGTACACACGTGAGACTTCTTGACATTTTGGCTTCGCTGCAGATACTGCAGGTGCCGTTTTAAATTTCTTGCAGTGAAGTTTTTCCCACAGTGGTCACAGATATGCAAGCCGTCTGCTGAGAGGGTTTCCTTGCGTTGCTTGGGATTTGATGTGCTGAACATCTTCTCTTGGATGTGTTTCCTCTGGTGTACTCTTCGTTCGCGTGAGGTGGCAAAGCTCATCCTACAGTCATCAGAGGAGCAAAGGTAAGAGGGTGTTTCTTCTGTTGGGACACTCTTCTGAGGGACCATCGTTGCCTCTTCTCCTGGATGAGCTCTTTTAGTGTGTTTTTTCAGGCCTCCGGATTCAATAAAGTGTTTTCCACAATGATGGCAGTGGAAAGGTTTCTCACCTGTGTGAGATCTAATGTGTCTTTTCAGTGGCCCAGATTCTGTGAAACCTTTCCCACACTGCTGGCAAACGTATGGTTTTTCCCCAGTATGAGTTCTCCAGTGAATCTTAAGACTGCCAGCCTGAGAAAATCCCTTTCCGCATTGAATGCAATTATGTGATTTCTCTGCAGTGACGGGGTTACTCGATCTCTTAAGGTATTCTAGGTGTACATGTAGCTGTATTGATGTAACAAAATCTGTCCCACAATGATCACAGATATGAGATTTAGACGAGCTGCAGGGACTATTATCAGAGTGTGTGGTCTTGTGTATTATATGGTCACTCTGCCCCAGCATACTTCTGCAGTCGACCAGGTACACCGACACCCTCTTCACACCCAGCAGTAAGGGACTTGTGGAGGAAAGAAAGCCCTGGGATTTGGGAAGGTTGGAGGTTGGCTTGTCCTGGAAGTACACAAGACGTAGTCAATAATGACAGGAATCAAGCAAAGACATAGAAACCTTTTGGCTAGGAAAACACTCATAAAAACAAAATACACAAAGCTACTCACTTCCTCCCCTCGAGGTGACTTCACCCTGTTGCTAGGACAACGTTCTGATTGTTCACTGCAGTCTTTACTACCATGGTCTGCCTCGCCACCAGGCCTGCTGGGAATTATGGGTAAAGAGGTACCATCCTCCTGCATCCGTCTGATGTCCCCCTTCAGACGGAGTAACCAGGACATGACCTGCTCGTCCGACTTCATCGGATCTGTATTTTCCCACATTTCCTTCATGATTATTCGCCTTAGTAAGCGATGATTCATCGCTTTCATTTCAGATCCATCTCTGCAGTCTTTTTCACGTCCACAAAGGTAACGTAAATTGTCCTCAGTTAAAGTAAATAAACTCTGTTCAATTTCATCAATCAAGACTTCCTTCTCTGAACTCAGTGGATTCATATTGTTCTACTCACCAGGCAACAGCAATGTTGATGCACCTGTAAGAGAAAAATAACAGGCCCAAGTCAAAACACATACATCTGTGGTCTCTTGTCACTGTAAGGCTACCTAATAGATAGCCTTTAAAAGGTGAAGTATCTGGCAGCCTGAAAAGTATTTAACCACTTTTACTAACACTGTTGTATTCACATAGTATCGGGTGACAAAACAGTCTGAAGAAATTAATCTCATTCTGTAGGATGGTTGGAAGTTCAAACAGTTGCAACATTTCTGGATGAACATATTACATCAGCCTTGTCAAAAGCAGTTACAACACAGATCAAAATGGAAGCAAGCTAGCTAATTTATCATAGCTAGCCTAGTTAGTAAGAATCAACCCCCAGAATAGACTGGCATGCACAAAACTTCTGTTGTTGAGATACAAATTGCAGAAATGTTGGTAAGAAACGTAGAACTCAAGAAGAACTGCAAAACAGCTTGCATCTGTATTTTTATTGTGTGACTCTAATAAAAAAATGTTAACAGCAACAGGTCAAGTAGAAAATGTTATTGATCTAACAGCCCCGAGCTGGTAGACCAATAGCTAGGTTATCATACCTAGCTCGATCAGCTTAGCTAGCTATACTTATGAACCAATTACCTATAGAAACAAAACGAATATAATTGTTCTATATGCGCAATAAAAATATAACTGTTAGGTCCAAATATTTTTTTTACACTTATAGTCTGAGATTTTTCTTCCGATGTGTTTACCTTCAGCTCAAACGGGTTCAGACACTGTCTTCTTTCTACAACCGTCATCCATTTTGACCACCACGATTTAGCACCTCACCAGGCCAATGACGTAACTTCCGGTTTGAAAAAAAAGTGCATTTTCGAAATAAAAACCCCCATTCCAATCAATCTCTCACACACGTATAGTGTGTGTATATATACAAATTTTGCCGGGGAGATTGTCACAGGACCGATCCCTAGGCAACCCTCAGCAATAGACAGAATACTGAGGGACTACCTAGGCAACCCTGGGTATTGCGCAGACAAGACAAAAAAGCCCAATGCTTTTATAGACTAAATGCGTTCCGCTTGTCTCTTTCCTTCCAACATAACGGTTTATATTGCTACTTTTCACAAATAGGGGTTCAGAATTTGACAACCTAAGTAAACAAAAAATTGGAGGGAAAAATGTATCAATAAAAATTACATTTTCCTAAATGCATCCAATAGTTCAGGTCCTAAAACTTAGGTCAATAAAAGAAAATAGACTCATCTATACAGAGCTTCCCGTGAAGCCAAACCAAATATAAGGGTAAACATTATTTATAAACCAAAACCTAAAATGTAGCCAATCCATATAAATTAAGAAATCCCTGATGTGTTAATCCCTGATGTGTTATGTGATGCTGTATTTTTTCAGCAACATTAGTGTTAACATATCACTGTTTCAAACTGATTTTATTTGTCAACTGTTAAGAAAATATTAAATAACACTTTATAAAATTCACATGGAGGCACAGCTGTTTAATTTCAGTTGTTCAGCAAGATGCCTGCTACAAAAATGTTGGGAATGTACATTTGCACAAGGGGACACTTGTCTACAGTAAGGGTGTTTGCTACATTTGTAACATATCAGTGGCAAAATACTGAAATTAGTTTAAGCAAACTTTTAATGTTTAATAAACATAAGCGTTATTCTGTATTGTATGCTATATATATATATATCTATATATAACAATCTGTTTTAGTGTATTAATACAATTTACACTAAGGCTGCCTAACCCTGTTCCTGGAGATCTACTGTCCTGTCGGTTTTCTCTCCAACTCTACTTTAGCACACCTGATTCTAATAATTAACTGGATGAAAAGCTTAATCAGGTTAGTCACAAACGGGGTTGAAGTGAAAACCTCCAGGACAGGAGATCTCCAGGAACATGGTTGGGCAGCCCAGATCTGCCCTCCCTGATATTGAAACCTGGAAAAGGATTCTGCATGTTAGAAATGATGTTATATCCCTCCCAGTGGCTTCCATGACGGCTCAGCGTGATTCTATTCTAGAGTTGTGGCATTGAAATGGTACTGAAAATGCAGGTGTTTATTACTTAGAAGAGACTTTTTTGGGCCAATAAAAATGTAAAGGTGTGCATTGAGTAGTGTTGCTCTGTACAAGAGCATCTGCAAAATTACTCAATGGTGTATATACAAACACCTTAGTATACAGTGTACCATTTTGGAGAAACTGGATATACAAAGGCAGTGTTACAAAACATCAGAAATGTAAGCTTCTATTCTAATTAATTTCCTCAAGGCAGTAAACACTTTGTATACATACTGGACAAGCTATTTAAGCTGTTTTACCATGAAGCCTGTGTTGTGTAGGGATATTGGAGGGACTGGCTGTGAGGCAGGTAGGGATTTCGAACAGAGACAGTCTGAGAGGGTCTATGTGTTTCTTGATGCTTCTTCAGACTAGTCAATTGAGCAAAGGCTTTATTGCACTCATTGCACTGGAATGGTTTCTCTCCTGTGTGGGTCCGCCGGTGGTTTCTCAGGATATTCCCGCATGCGAAACACCGCCCACAATCTGGACACTGGTATGGTTTCTCTCCAGTGTGTATTCGCAAGTGCCTAATTAACTGGCTTTTACTTGTAAATCTCTTGTCACAGTAAGAACAGCTGTGCGGCTTCTCTCCGGCATGAATCCTGAGATGAAGTTTTAAGCTCCCTGACAGAGAGAAACTCTTCCCACACTGAGGGCAAAGATAAGGTCTCTCTCCAGTGTGTTTCCTCTGATGAACAAGTAAGTAAGCTTTAGTAGAGAACGTTTTGTCACACTGTGGGCAATGGAATCGTCTATGAACTACGCTGTTATGTTTTGTTTGCAGGTGATCCTTCAAAATAGCCTTGGTAGGGAACTCCTCCTCACAGTGGGGGCATGGAAGAGGTTCTTGATGCATACGGATGGGCCCCAGAGTCTCCCCCTTGTGGTTCTCCTGGTGATGCCGTTCTAACGTTTTCGCACAACGAAACTTCATCCCGCACACAGAGCAGTGGTAAGGTTTCTCTCCCGTGTGCGTTCTCATGTGTCTCTGTAGGAGTCCAGACTGAGTGAAATCCTTCCCACAACGAGGGCAAACGTAAGGTTTCTCCCCAGTATGGATTCTCATGTGTAATTTAAGATTGGCTGCATATGTGAATCCCCTTCCACATACAGAGCACGCATGTGGGTTTTTCAGAGGATCGTTTGGCGGGTGTCTTATTTTTATGTGTGATTCCAGTCTTGCTACAGTTACGAAGCTCTTCTTACATTGACCACAGCGGTGAGGGTGTTCTGTGTGAACACCTTCCCGGTGATGTATGAGGCTTATTTTAACACGAAATCTCTTCCCACAATCCAAGCAGTGGAACGGTTTCTCACCTGTGTGAGTTTTGATGTGTCTCTGTAGGTTTCCAGAATCATTGTATTCTTTCCCACAGTGTTGGCACACATACGGTTTCTCCCCAGTGTGGGTTCTCAGGTGTCTCTTCAGGCTGCCTGGCAGAGGGAAGCCCTTCCCACACTTAGAGCACACGTGACACTTCTTGGGTTCTCGGCATCGCTGAAGATACTGTAAGTGTCGTTTTCTATTTTTCGCCGTGGTAAAATGTTTTCCACAGTGGTCACAGATATAAGTGCCAGGCCTTTTTCCAGAGACAGTTTTGTGTTGTTCATTAGACGAGGTAGGGGGGGGGCTCTGGGTGCGAGTGGTCTTGTCTATTACATGTTCACTCTTCCTCAGTGTTTTCCTGCAGTCATTACGACCTGGGGTCAGGAGGGCGGAGGTGTACAGGGAAGGCTTGTCCTGGAAATAATACAAATACAGACAAAGTGAATCAAGGAAGGAAACACTATCTCACCTGGCAAGGAATTATCAAAGGTCTGTCCTTGACCCTGGAGGAGAAGGTCCAAGAGGAGTAACCTCAAGTGTTTTTATAAGAGGTGAAGAAATCAAGGAAAGACTTAGAAACACAATTTTTAAGGTAATCACGTGCACTACTTACTCTCGTTTCCTGTCCGGGGCTCTCAGGAGGTGGCTCCGCCTTCAGCTTGTTGCCAGGCAACCGAACATTGTCTCCAAAGTACTGGTCTTCCTCAGAGTCTGCAGCATCATTGTCATCGTCCTCATCCGATTGGCCTGGACTCAAGCACTCTGTCGCCAGTCTTCTGCTGGGCAACCAATCACGGTCTTCTTGGTCATATTCGTCATCGCAGTCATCATTCTCGTCATCCTCCCGTATTCCTGTGATGTCATTTTTCAGTCGGAGTAACCAAGACATTCCGTGTTTCTCCGATTTAGATGAATCTGTATGATCCCACATTTCCTCCATGATTCTACGCCTTAGTAAGCGATGATTCATTCCCTTTATTTGATTTCCATCCTTGCAGTCTTGTCCGTGACGTTCACACAGGAAACGTAAATTGTCCTCAGTTAAAATAAATAAACTCTGTTCAATTTCGTCAATCAAGGTTTCCTTCTCCGACTGGAGTGGATTCATACTGCCAGTTCCTCAGGTAACCTGTAAAAAAGATTGATACATCCATCAGAACAAACATCTAGTACCCTTGGTTGGGACGCATTGTGCAAAATGATCCAGTGTCCACATTTTTTACGTACATGTATTTTTGAAATAGACCTGAATATTATGTTTCTAAATACTATTTAAATTCCAATCACAATTTTTTTACACATGAAGATATACCATGACATTTAAGAAATTATACGTTTAGGTCGTTTTATAAGGAGCGCTCCTTCACACGTGTTTGTTGTTTACAATCGTCAATCAAAGTAGTTTAGTGTGGAGGGGTCCAGTCAGAATGACGCAATAGATGCTGCATATCCATTTGGTTACACAACTAAAGGCGGTTGAGAGTGCAGAAACGGTGAGTTAAGCAAATAGCTACCTAGCTCTATCCAGTAAACCTAGGGTTACGTGCTCAGAAATACTGTCATCTAGTTTTTGCGTGTGTACCACTCGGCTTCCTCCAAACGCACGTTTGCTCTCACGCGAATGGCCATTGAGCCTATGTTACATGAGTATTCTCTCCTTGTAATTTAGTAGCGCTCATGTTGTATCGATAGTTTTTAAAACAATAGATTTGTTAACCGAATACTATATGAATCAATACAAACACTATTAGGATAGTAACAACTTGTCCAATTCACATCCCTACTTCGTAGACGATTTTAATTCGGTGGTTGGGATTTATTTACAGGACATTATTAACTTAGCTGGTCGCCCTTAGCATCGCGGCTACATTTGAGAAAATGTTGCCATTTCAGACAAACGGTTTTAGTTCTGGTCCACGGGCCCTTACATTTCATCTCTGGATGTACGGAAGCGCGTTTCTATAATGACACCTTAGGTGTGACCTAGGCTTTAGCAGCTAACGTTGGCTAGCTCAATCGGCATATTTAGCTAGTCACCTATCAATGTCGTCCTCTATCTGAAAGCGATTAAGACGAGATACGCATTATGATCTACTTAGTTCTTTAAATTCATTTAACTGCGGTTTGTTTGTATCTTCCTTACATGTGTTTACCTTAAGATCGAAAGGGTTCAGACATATTAAACCCTATTTTCAAGACCGTTTACGTTTTGACCACGGTTTTGCTGGCAGCAGATGGATGACGTACCTTCTGGAATGACAATATAACATTTCTTTCAAAAATAAAAGCCCACATTCCAAGACTTCCACTCGATCCTTCTCTTCCAATACAAGGGAAGTTATAATATTCCTTAATAACATGTATTGAACGGCAGTACCTCTACATTAAACTAACGAAACAATTTCCCCAAGACAAGGATCTCCATTCAGAGGAGTTTGCAATATTCTGGAAATTAGAACAAGCTTATGCATGTTACCAGTACCAAAATCATCTAATATGTTATTACTTTTATGTATTTATTCTGCTTCTTTAGGTCATTTTTATTTAACCTGGTTGGTCAGGATGACATGACCAGGCATTTAAATGCAACAGAAGACAGACCACAAAGAAACAAAGAATCTAAAATATGAACGTTTATAATAAAACAATTGTCCAAAAGCTTATTGTCATGTAACCATTTCATTTACTCTTCTTGAGGTTCTTTTGAAACTTACAAAATGTCATTACTTTATTAACTGCTAATACAAAAATTGTCAGGCTAAAAATTTAAACCAACAAAGATGCAGTCTACAAGAATGACTCAATTACTGAAATACAATGCAAGCCATTAATGTTACATTTACAGCTTCATTGGCTTAGACGTTATCTAGCAACTTTTGGCTAACACGTTAGTTGGCCACAAACAGTTAAATGTTGAGGGTTAGTGTATTGGTGTTAGATTGGCTAGCTAGCCATGATCGATGATTTGAATTCTTCAGGTGAAAATGAACAACATCACAGTTGATTTGCAGAGTTTTTCCATCCAGGAATGTTAAGAACCTAACCAAAAGTTAATATGTTCATATCTATGAATTATTCAGATTGCTCTTATCATGCATACTGTATCTCCGTTTATTACACTGATTGTGTTTACTTACTGAGCAGGGTTTGTTGGCAGCATGTCAATGAAGACTTCCGTTCTTCTTCTTTGGTACAATGACTTAATTTCAGTAAAAGAGCTGGGAATATACCCATATAAAATACAATGCGCAAGGAAAACGACATTCCTAATTACAAGTTCTTCATAGTGTAAGTCAAGTGTCTCACCTGTTTGGGTTTGGATTTAACTTTCCAGGTGCACTGATGTCTTTCCCACACTGAAAATGACAAACATACCATTTACGCCTAGTATAATCTCTTAAAGTCGCATGTCTGATGCTAGTCTTTTGCACAGATACTGTAAAATATGTTGGTGTCTTGGGATCTCAAAGTTCTCCAAGTGTTCCGATTTGTTGCTGTGACAAAGTCCTTCCCAGAATTGACCACTGGTATGAACGGCATCTAATGAGACCGGTTTCGTATGTTGCTAATTAGTGCACATGATGCAAAGCTTCTCCCTTGGCTGCTTTCTCTGGTTTACTCGCTGTTTTCATGAGGCAACAAGGCTTGCTCCACAGCCGACAAAGGAGCAAAGGTTACGTTTCTTTTTATGCAGGCATGTTCTTCTAAAAAGCAAGCCTCTGTAGAAGGATTTTCTCCCCGGGGTGAGCTTTTATGATTCTTCAAAGTGTCCACACTTCGTAAAAGCCCTCCAATATCTCTCATGTGTCTTTTAAGACCAGCGGCCACACAGAATTTCCTCTTGCATTCAGAGCAAATTTGTGGTTTCTCTAGAGCAGAGGTGTCAAACCGGTTCCTCGGAGAGCCGTGTGTCTGCAGGTCTTTTTTCCTGTAAATTGGTTCCCAGTTCAGACCTAAACAACCAGGTGAGGGTAGACCTAACCAATTAGTGACCTAATTAATCAATCAAGTACAAGGTGACAGCGAAAACCTGCAGACACTCGGCCCTCCGTGGATCCAGTTTGACACCTGTGCTCTAGAGGATCATTAGGAGGATGTACTTCCACAGGTCTTCCTATAGTGAGCACAGTGGTGAGGGAATTCTTTGTGGTCTTAATATGCAAAATCCTTCCAACAATCCAAGTTGTTTCTTACCCATATAAGTTCTGCCATGTAAGTTCAAGCACACAGACCTATTTTATAACCTCACCGCCTAAAACATGGCAGTGGACAACATTACATTTTAAAACATTTCAGTAATTGGCAGAAGCATGTTTCTGGTAAAAAAATGTTTTGAATATCATCATATCACTCTGGGGATCACTTGCATAAAGAAATATTGCCCAGGTAATTTTCATTTAAAACAATGTATAATACAAATTATTCTATTCTAACAACACGTTTGCTTTAGGAAAGTAAAAAAATGTCATTCTGTATTTTAGGAAACCATTAGCCTCTGAAAGACCCAGGTGTCCTCGTTGAAGAGATGAATGTCCTGACGAGGAACAAGTTGGAGGCATTGCTTTTGAGTAAAATGCTCTTCCTTTTCAAAAAAAATATTTCTGAACAATGCACCATGGGAAAGGAGAAGCGCTTAAAAATATCAAACCATTCCAATAACATTCATCCTTCAATAAAATAGCCACAATTAAGAAAACATGAGGCGTCGGGTTTTTCATGTCCACATCAGGGGAGTAGAAAAATCTTTAGTTTAAAAGTTCCAGTACTTTTGATTCGCAGCACAAAGATGGTGGAACAAGAGTGTGAGTATCATAACATTGGTCACCGTTTCACCTCTAGGAAACACAGGCCAGGAACGGTATCACCATGGGAACTGCAAAATAAACAAATGACAGTGTTTTAGAATCCCCTAAGAGCCTCTCCCGACTTGCCAATCTGAGAACAGCCTATTGAACGTAGCCGAAAATCAAATGCACCATTCCAACAAAACATACGCAGTTGACAACTGGTAGCACGCAACCATTGGTTAATGAGGTAATGGGGGCGGAAACAGCACCTAGTCCTCACCTGACGTATCCAGGCAACAGCACCATACTGAGGGTGTTCTCAGGAAGAGCCCGAAACAGCTTCCCCACACGGCGGTCCAACCTCCTCATCACACGTGCCAGTACTCGCTCCTGGTCTCCGGTTTCGGGCGAAGACGCGTCAAGTGTTTCTACACGGTCCCGCCCCGGACTAGTGGTCGCCACAGTAACCCAAGAACGCAGGTGGGGCGGGGTCAGTGCCCTGCAGGTGCTCACCTTCGTGTCCCAAAGTTCCATGGGGGAGGTAAGGACTGCCTCCACAGTGCTAGGACAATCGTACTCTGAAACATTTACACAACGTGTGCATAGAATTAACACACATTTCTTCAGCGTTTTTCTGTTTGAAGATCCACCACAATTTAGAAAGTCACTGATTGGTTGATCGATGACTTACTTATGAATGCGTGTCTCCTGCGTTTCCATAGACCACAGTGTTTTGCAGGTAAAATTACACCCTTGACTGTGCCATACTGCCCAAAGGCCTCACAGAGGTCTTGTTTAGAGGGTCCTGTGGAGTTAGTGACTGGCTCCGCTTCATTTGTCTCAGCTGTTATCTTTGCTAGCATAGCTTTTGCTCTGATCACAGTTCCATGGACTTTGGCTGACAGCTCTGCTAGCTCAGCAAATTTTGCTTTGCCATGTAGTCCGGCATTATTCACTTCAGTTAGCTTAGCTTTAGCGGTTTGCAAAGTTCCATTGACTTCTGCTAAGAACACTGAGTGGTTAGCTTTAGCATGCGGCCGAGAGCCATTGACCTTAGCTGGGAACTCTGCTACATTAGCATTTAGACCTGTCACACTGCTTTTGATTGTTGCAGTATTGTTTGTTTTCAGCAAAGTCCCATTTCCTTGGGTTGAAATGCATGTTGTTTTAGAGTGAGCCTTTAGCCCTGCAGCGTAAATGACGTTATCATTTAGCGGGTCCTCCTGCAAGGAACTCAAATAGACCTCAAAATCAAGCATAGACTCCTTTACAGGCCTCTGGACCTGCTGGGCAAAAGAGACACACAGTTCACAATACTAAAACACTACAGAAACCAGGCAAGACAGAAAATAGATTAATAATATGATAGTAACAGAGTGAGAGAGATCGTATTTCAAGACCTTGATCATGTGTCTGTCAAAAAGCAGTGAGGAGAGACAGGAGATACAGACCTTGATCACGTGTCCAGTGTGCAGCTGGGCTCCATCGAGGCTCTCCACTGCCAGCACAGCTCCCTCCAGCAGCTCGAACTCCACCTCCGTGTGCAACTACAGGGTCGAAGGTTAGAGATGTGTGAGAGGTGAATGGTCCAAAGCAGATCCAGAGTTCATACGATCAGACGAGTGAGAAGTCCTTGTTCGTGGGCCCTGGACCGGGGGTCGGGGGTCACATACCCTCCAATCAGCGTTCAGCAGCCTGACAGTTCTGACTGGTCCACATCGGTTAAACAGCCTCCTGACATGCTTCTCTGTGTAGTCACTAGGCAACGGCCCCGCCAACACCACACACATCTCTCTCAGGCGCACAGACATCTGAAAGACAGACACAGACACCTTTAGTCCTACACAGTGAAACAAACGTATAAAACGAGTGCCCCTATTGGACAATGGTACGGGGGAAAGGTGCCTTTTTATCACAAAACTGCACATTAAACCACTTGCCCCTGACAAGTTCAGCTGCACCATCTCTATATTATCTAAATAATTGGTATTTCAAAAAATTCTGTTCTAGACTTGAGCTAGGTCATGGGTGGTTAAGGGGCTTCGTGATTAGAGTTGATTAAAATGGGCACTGAAACACTGGCCTCCCAAGAAAGGTTTAGAATACCTAGGGGCCTCCAAAGAGAGGTTTAGAACATCTAGGGGCCTCACAGGAGAGGTTTAGAACATCTTGGGGCCTCCAAAGAGAGGTTTAGAACATCTGGGGGCCTCCGAAGAAAAGTTTAGAACCTCTAGGAGCCTCAGAGGAAAGGTTTAGAACCTCTAGGAGCCTCAGAGGAAAGGTTTAGAACATCTAGAGAGTAGAGGCTTGAGAACCACCGGCTAACCAAACTCAAATACTTTACATTTATCCCCACATTGACATACCAGGTGAACGTGCTGTTCAGGAGAGTCTGTAGACTTCAGATGGTCAGAGAAGGAGGAGAACTGAACAACGCTGAACGAGTGAGACGTTAGTCCTCTTTTAAAGGAAGACAGGACCTGGAACAGAACGTAACAGGGAGATGGGTTAAGGGGACCATAACTGATGCATCATTAGTACATTTTGGCTATCGCCCCTTTTTCTTTTTTTTATTAAATCAAGGAGATTTGTAGATTGTAATCCAATGTAGGTTCTTGTTCATAATGAACAATTTCTAGTCGTGTGAGAGAATGCCTCACCATGACTTATGACCTCTCACCTCTCGGTCTGAGCTTTGCCACTGCTGGTTGGACAGAGCCAGGGAGATGTCAGCTCGCCTCCCAATGAACACCACGGATTTCCCATAACTCTTCAGGGCCTCGTCAAACCTGAGATCGGGGCCGAGAGAGGAGTATTAGACGGATTCATTCACATTGTGTGCCGATTACGGGCATCTGCTTTATAATCAACTTAAGGTACATTGTCACAATCAGAGCACACCCGATCCACGGCTGCCATGCCAAGTGGGTGGTGAGTAGAACAGACGACCGAATAGGAGAGGCGAGCGTCGTGAATAATATCAACACATCTACAGGAAATATGTTTTTACTTTGCAAAGGGAGCCAATATAATCATCCCAAATAAAGCCCATCGCTAGCGGCAACCGCAGACAATAAAAACATTTACACCCTTGTCAGGCAAGGCTACAACAAGGGGCTGCGGGAACTGGCAAAGTTGTAAACTCCAGACGCTTTCAGGAGAATGTTTACAGTTCCACACAGATAATGCATGAACACAGATAATGTATGAACACAGATAATGTATGAACACAGATAATGTATGAACACAGATAATGTATGAACACAGATAATGCGCGACCGGTCCTGGATCTTAGGAACATTGGTGCCGGCAAAATGGGGAGAGGAGGCCCTGGCACATCCCTGGCCGGATGGTGTCCCAGGCTCGTTGCGAGCAGGGCACCGGGATGTGCCAGAGGGGGCGGTGGGTTGGTCGTACCGGTGGTGGGGGCTGCGGTGGGCTGGCCTGCTGACAGGAGGCTGGAACATGGAGAGACTTTGGCCCCACAGCTCCTCACAGAACAGCTCAACCACCTGTGGAGAGACAGAGTCCGGTCACAACAGCTCTGTGCGTTGTCACAAATGCCGGTTTTCGATGGGTACATTTACACACGGCCAGTATTATACCAATATAACGTGTGTACGTGTGTTACTTTTCGTGGTCCGGTGCGTATGAAGTACTGGGCCAGTTCCAGGGAAGCGAGAGCATCCTCTGTGGGGTCATGACCCAGCCTGCCCTCCGTCTGAATCCCCTTCCTGGAGAGAAAACATAACAAGCCTTCTCACACTCTGGACTAATGGGTCAATAGATTCTATATAAACACTCTGGAATAATGTTTTTGGGGGATTTTATATAAACACTCTGGGCTAATGGGTCCATAGATTCTATATAAACACTCTGGACTAATGGGTCCATAGATTCTATATAAACACATTAGACTAGTAGAACGTTCTATATATTAAAGAGCGGTCAAATCTATTCAGACCAATTACACACCTTTCTACCAAACAACTGCCTTGTTATTGGTGGAATAAATCTTTCCAGGCTGAAGTGTGTGTGTGTGAGTGTAAGGTACACTCCCAGGAGAGCGAGAGCTACGAGTCCTACCTAACAAAACAAAGAATATGAACAGTGAACTCACTTTAGCACGATGTCCGCCAGCACCTTGAGTTTAAACCTCTGTCCAAACTCCCTTCTGTAGAGCAGTGAGGTGTCAATCACGTGGCAGTGAATCAGCTGGGGAGAAGAGCACTGCAGGTTAGAGGTCAGGGGTGTGGGGGACTACAGCAGAGGGGTCAGAGGTCAACTGAGAGGTTGGAACTCAGGGATGACCATACAGGACACAACACAGGAGGCTGTATTCATGATTGCCGTGGTAAAAGACGCCTTGACGACTGCGGTAACCGACGGCGACTCACCTTCAGGGCCTGGAGGTCGTTGTCGAGGGAGTGTCCGACCAGCACCGCGTCCTGCGGAAGCACGTTCTTCAGCTTCAACTGGACTTCCCTTAGCGTCGTGGTGATTGGTTGAAGCATCGCCGGGGTGATACCAGAGAACCTATCAGGAGGGGAATGAGGTGTTAAGTACAGATGCTGAACACACACCAGATACAGACTGCTGCCTACAGACTAGTTCCCTCCAACTCCACCCTGGACATTTCCACGCCATTTTATCAGCAGCAGACCCCCAAGTCAGCCACTTATTTAGACAGACAACCAGACTAACCACTCCTCTA
>JACXGK010006951.1:0-26930 GCA_016801125.1 Novumbra hubbsi | reverse complement strand
CCTTATTGGGTGCCTGTGGTATCCAGTGCCTAAAGAGCTTTACATGGTGTACTAACCTCACCGCCTTATTGGGTGCCTGTGGTATCCAGTGCCTAAAGAGCTTTACATGGTGTACTAACCTCACCGCCTTATTGGGTGCCTGTGGTATCCAGTGCCTAAAGAGCTTTACATGGTGTACTAACCTCACCGCCTTATTGGGCGCCTGTGGTATCCAGTGCCTAAAGAGCTTTACATGGTGTACTAACCTCACCACCGCACCCGGTACTTCACTCCAAGATGGTGGCACACGCGTGTGGGATAAATAAAACTAATTCCTGTTAACTAACAAAGCGGATACAAGTTACCAGTCAAAACGAACAATGCTATCTTGTAAACTAAACTCTCGAATTCTTGGAAATAACCGATTTGTTAAAGTATAAAGTTTCAAATGAAAATCATTCAATAATGAATCTGCTCCACTTTCAGGTAGAAACACGTGTGGCAGCATATGACAACTACAGTACAGCACTCTTAGCTTTTAACCTGTGACTTTCACAGGTTTTTAACCTGTGACTTTCACATGTTTTTAACCTGTGACTTTCACATGTTTTTAACCTGTGACTTTCACATGCTTTTAACCTGTGACTTTCACATGCTCTGTGAGATTTTTTCATTACAAAAAAAGCTTTTTCTTGACTATGTGTTCTTATAAAACCACCTGTTGCAATACACTAAGTGGATCCTTGGAGCACAAAGGGGTTCAAATGTTTTTTCTGTTATGAACACAATCTTCAGAAGCACTACTTGAAGACAGGTATATCAATAAATGTTTTCAATTACTGATAAAGCATGAATCGTGGAACATGATCAAATATATATCTATAGAAGAGCTCCAGAGACCTTTCAGATGTCCAGAGACCTCTCAGACCTCAGAGAATGACCCAGTGAAGAGAACCTTCATGGCAAGGATTACTACTATTAGAGAAAATAGAATACAACTTTACTGTGTACTGTAGCTTTTCATAAAATGAAGGTGAATCAAATAAAAGGCAATTTTAGTGGGGTAGCAGCCTCTATATAGGCAACCAACTATACTCGTTTAATAAAGTTCCTAGAGCTCCTCCTAGTGGAATCAGTGAGTTCACACAAGCCATAACGGAGAGCCACCCACTTTGATTTGGTCACATATTATCCACAAAATAATAAAGTCAAATATCAACATTAGATAGACAATAAAAGTCCGATACTTTGTGACTTAATTCATTTAAACTTAGAGATTCAGTAAACCTCAACGAAGTGACTTAATGGCATATTTCTCATGCCTGGTATCCACATTCCCAAAATGTCTGCCCTGCCTTTACTTTCATCAATCTTCATGAAGCATTAGTGCTTGTTGATGGTTAGGAGATAGAGGGTTGTGCATGTGTGTGCGCTGACAGACTTATGGTCAACAGCGAGCTAAGGCCACCTCCCTCCCTGACTCCCTGGCAACCCAGATCACACAGCCCTTATCTTTCATTACTTCAAAGGACCACCTTTTTATTTATGATGCATCACTGGGGGTGGGGGGTGGTGTATGGGTTCAAGTGGTGTGTATACATGGTTGTGTTTAAGGGGATGCAGAGAAATACTATCAACGCTATGTTTCTTTATGTTTATGAACATGGACTTGATTGAATGCTTGTGTGAATACAAAGCTCGTTCACTTTTATGCGTAAGCTTTGTGTTTCATGCATGCCCGAATTGTTCTTCTTGTTTGTGCAGGTTTGTGTTTTGGTTGTGAGTGCTTGCAAGATTGTATAAGTGCAGTTCTTACTTGTGTGTGTGTGTATTTCTGGCTGGTTATTATTGTCTGTGGGGGATGCAGGGTTAGTGCGATGCCCTTTGCTATTTCTGAGTGGGAATGTGGAGTCTATTTTCAAGGTTGCCATGGAAACCATTGTATTTGCAATGCCCGTGATTGGTGCTGCCCGGCAAGAAGGAATCTGCTATTTCTGTCATGAGTCAACACCTGACACACACACACACACACACACACATGCACGCACACATTCAGGCATGTTTAAAGACAGAAACACATTCAACAAAGTGAATGCACACATGCACGCTCATTTGGATATACACACACTTTCCTGGAAGAGTCATATTTTTCAAATCAAATATTCCATCTCTCTCTTCTAACAATATTACTGATTGCTAAAAAGTCTGTGTCTCTAAAATAAAACCCAGGATTCTGTGCGCTGAGAGGACACCAATAACTCCAATAAGACTTGTTTTGTGTTTAGGAGAGTGCAACCATCATCTGATAATTAGACCACATTATCATGTTAACATCAGGTTGACAGTGAAGAACATTATGATGCATTTCTATGTTGTTGTCATCAGAGGATACAACGCTGACTGTTATCTGATCACTTTGAGTAGGCCCGTATGAAATGCAAACATGTTTATACTCTGAACCCAGCAGCACTTAATCTTTATAGAAACAACACCAGAAGTAATAAATCAGTGTACAATACAACCTTTGCTGTCAATGGACTGTCATCACTGCCATTACACCAGCCAGAGTTGAATACTGGATGTGTGACTTCCATGAAATTCAAATGCATGTAAATGATCATCTGTATCCTTTTATGAAAATAACTCACAAACCAGAAGCAGCAGTTGTACGTAGTATTGCTTGCTTTGGCCTCCCATTGACACTGGTAAGGAGATGATCTGGCAATGCAATGAGAGAGCCTTTATATGAATACGTCCATCAGCCACTGTCTTCCTCATTACAGTGAAGATCACCGTGGCAACAGGGGACTAATGTGGCTGTGTTATCCCAGTATGTCGGTCTGGGAGGACCGGCTGCTGATGCCTCAGCATGAGGACTTGAGATAACCGATGCTCCTTTGTGTCCGTAACAACCATGATGTGAGAGGGCATAGCAACCTTGACACGGATACTTTCCCATCTGTAATTACTGACCGGTTACAAGACAGCTATAGTAATTGTTTATGGTGGCATGTTCTTTTAGGCCATATTACGAGTTTGACTGGATTCTGTAAACCAAGAGAGCAAAACAAAAATCCCGGGGAGGGCAATGGGTCAAATATCTTTGTAGTGTTGGAAGTAATGTGGTGTTTATAAAAGAAAAATAATAACATTTCCACAAAATACGGAACTTAAGCACAACTCAACAATTAATTCCATGCTGTTTCCAGGTATTTAGCTCCATCATACCAGTGCTTAACAAGCAGACAACGAAGGGGGCACTAGGACCCAGCAGAGAGAGGGGCTCCAGTCCTTAGCGTCTGGCTCTCATCTCCATCTCTGCAGTCACTGTGTGTGAGTGTGCAAGGAAGATAGGGAGAGGGTGAGCTTATGTATGTGTGTGTGTGTGTGTGTGTGTGCGCGATGTGTGCTGTGTGCTGTGCGCTATGCACAGTTTAAATCAGCAAGAGGAGGGAGACACCATTCTTCTAATATTTCTCTCACTAACCTCCTTGAATGCGTCTCTGTCAACACAGCTACAGTCACCTGGAGGACAACAGGAGGAGGAGGCAGAGGAGGGGTGGAGCAGCGGGCGGATAGAGAAGGAGTGCCTCAGCACCAGTCAGCATCACACACAATGAGTGTCCACCATGCAGCCCAACACAGGGAGATAACCAACCACTTCCACATCGTCCAGGACCAGGAGAGACAGCAGCCTACAGCCCCACACCACCTGCCCTAATTCAGGTACACCGTGCACTGCCGTCCCAGTCCGACTCACTGTCTGTGATTGACTGTCTGTGACTGCCTTTCTTGCCTCGAGGAAACATGTTGTGATCAAGCGTTGTAACATGGTGTTGTAACATGATGTTGTAACATGGTGCTGTAACAAGGTGTTGTAACAAGCTTTTGTTAACATGGTTTTTTAACATGTTGTTGTAAACATGGTGTTGTTCACATGGTGGTGTAACATGGTGTTGTCAACCGGGTGTTGTAACATGGTGTTGTTAACATGGTGTTGTAACATGGTGTTGTCAACCGGGTGTTGTAACATGGTGTTGTTAACATGGTGTTGTTAACATGGCGTTTTAACATAGTGTTGTTAACCGGGTGTTGTAACATGGTGTTGTAACATGGTGTTGTAACAATGTGTTGTTAACATGGTTTTGTTGACCTGGTGTTGTTGACATGGTGTTGTAACATGGTGTTGTCAACCTGGTGTTGTAACATGGTGTTGTTGACCTGGTGTTGTTAACCTGGTGTTGTTAACAAGGTGTTGTAACATGGTGTTGTTGACATAATGTTGTAACAAGGTGTTGTAACACAGTGTTGTTAACACGGTGTTGTAACAAAGTGTTGTAACATGGTGTTGTAACAAGGTGTTGTAACATAGTGTTGTAACACGGTGTTGTTAACACGGTGTTGTTAACACGGTGTTGTTAACACGGTGTTGTAACAAAGTGTTGTAACATGGTGTTGCTAACACAGTGTTGTAACACGGTGTTGTAACAAGGTTTTGTAACATGGTGTTGTTAACAAAGTGTTGTAACATGGTGTTGTTCACTTGGTGTTGTTAACATGATGTTGTAACAAAGTGTTGTAACATGGTTTTGTTAACATGGTGTTGTAACAAGGTGTTGTAACAAGGTGTTGTAACATGGTGTTGTTAATTTGGGGTTGTTAACGTGGTGCTGTAACAAAGTGTTGTAACGTGGTGTTGTTAACATGGGGTTGTCATGCATTGTGGGGTACGAGTTCAGAAATGTCATCGATATGTTGTGATGGATAAAGGACTAGGTGGTAAGAGACCATGGTACTAGAATGTAGCACATTGGTCTGTAATGCATGTTATATTGTTGACAAAGTTTGGAAGAGAAGCAAGCAAACATATGTTGTTTTGGAGGGAGGCACAATATAATGGGAGATGATGAAGAAGTTGAGGGGAACAGAGACAATAGAAAATAAGGTCCTTCTAAAGACATCTTCCAGGGCTGTGTACTCTGAAAGGGCAAACTGTAACAAAAACAAGATCTCAACTGAAGGCATGTGAGATATGGGTCTAAAGACTGATAAATGAGTACCAAACATTATTCTACAACTCAACATGACAACAGTGTTTAAAGCCAGTAAAAATAGTAAATAAAATGCATCGGTAATAGAGAGGTCCGGTTATAGCAGTAAGTTGTAGAGTTTCAGGATGTAAGCTTCCACTTCCCTCTGATAGGAATGACTCTAACACACCTTCATACTGTATGTATGTTGCTGTACAAACAGTATGATGGAATTATTCCACACTGAGGTTTATTTGGGGTAAACAGAGTTTATGAAACGCTACTTGGACATTGTGATATGACACAAAACAGTGGTCATGAAACCGCTTTGTTGTTTCCTCACTTGTTCAATCTCAAAAAGGGAAGTGCACAGACGTTACAAAACACTCAGAGATGCTGAGAACACAAATGTCCTCTATTATCAATAATGGATCAGGAATTAATCCCTTCAGACACTGGCTTTGGATTAGTGTACTGGCTTTGCATTAACAATCCACAGTTTTGAGTTGATAACAATCTTAAAGAATGTCCCCATGCTTAAAGTAACTAAAAAGAAAGCCTTGACAATGTTTGTCCTTCAAAAACCAACTGGGCTGGAAGCAATCCCTCGGTAAACCATCAACATGAAATGTTTTCACAGTCCTTTGTCACCCAATGGGAACTGTAACCCTTTGCTTCATTCTGTCCCTCTGTTCCTAGGACAAGCTCTGCCTCGCTGAGGAAATTAAGGGATTCGGATGTTCCCAGGGTGAGCCAGGTACTCAGGCCTCCTTCGCACCGTGCTACTGCTATCCGACCTCCTCCCGGGCCGGGCTTATGCATCCTGGCCCCACCCCCTGGCTGTGAAGGATGGGTAATGGGCCTGTGACTGACACCGCCTGCCTGCCATGTCCCGCCCTCCGATGGAGCCGCTGTGGAACTCCTCCCTCGCCCTCCCGCAGCCCAACACCTCTGCCCCAGAGTCCCCCGAGGGCGTAGCCCTGTCCCGGTCCCTAGCACTGCTCGCCATGCTGCTCATGGACCTGCTGGCCGTGGTGGGCAATGGCGCCGTGATGGCTGTCATCGCCAAGGCCCCGCAGCTCCGGAAGTTTGCCTTCGTCTTCCACCTGTGCCTGGTGGACCTGCTAGCGGCCCTGGTGCTGATGCCCCTGGGCATGCTCTCGGGCCGGGCCTTCTTTGGCGAGGCCCTGTGCCGGAGCTACCTCTTCCTCAGCGTGTGCCTGGTGAGCGCCGCCATCCTCTCCATCTCCGCCATCAACGTGGAGCGCTACTACTACGTCATCCACCCCATGCGCTACGAGGTGAAGATGACCCTGGGCCTGGTGGCGTCGGTGCTGGCCGGGATATGGGTCAAGGCCCTGGCGATGTCGGCTCTGCCCCTGCTGGCCTGGGCCCTGCAGGGCGGGAGGACGTCCCTTCTGGAGGGAGTCGGGGGCGTCCCCTCACCCCCCGCGCAGGGTAACAGGCGCTGCTCCCTGCACTGGACGGGGGGGGGCGGCTCGAACCGCATGGCCTTCATGGTCCTGTTCACCCTGGTGTATTTCCTGTGCCCGCTGCTCGTCATCCTGGTGGTATACTGCAGCATGTTCAAGGTGGCGCGGGTGGCAGCCATGCACCACGGCCCCCTGCCCACTTGGATGGACACGCCCCGCCGGCGGCGCTCCGAGTCGCTCAGCAGCCGCTCCACCATGGTGACCAGCTCGGGCACGGGCCGGGACACCCCCCGCCGCGCCTTCGGAGGGGGCAAAGCGGCAGCGGTGTTGGCGGCTGTGGGGGGGCAGTTCCTGTGCTGCTGGCTGCCCTACTTCTCCTTCCACCTGTACTCAGCTCTGGCCTCCAGTCCTCCTGCCACGTTGGCCCCACTGGAGGAGGTGGTCACCTGGATCGGTTACTTCTGCTTTACCTCAAACCCCTTCTTCTATGGCTGCCTGAACCGGCAGATCCGCGAGGAGCTGGGCAAGCACGTGCCTTGCCTGTTCCGCCGGGCGACGGGGGAGGAGGAGCGACTGCCCAGCCGCGAGGGGTCCATAGAGGAGAACTTCCTGCAGTTCCTCCAGGGCACCGGGTGCAACCTGGATCCCCAGGACTCCCACAGCACCTCCAGTCCCAAAGGAGAGGCCTGCAGGCCCCTGGCTCGGCCCAAGCCGCAGTCACCTCTGCCCCCGCAGCCCACGCCCATCGACTTCCGCATCCCAGGACAGATCGCAGAGGAAACAGCAGAGTTCCTTCAGCATCACCAGATTAAAAACAACCACATCATATCAAATAGTTAGATTTTTATTCGTTTGAAGAAAGAACCTACAACCAGAATAACAATTATAATAAAATAACCTCACTCTGGTTGACATGACAGCGTATTTAATGGATCATTAATTCATAAAGATATTTGTTTATTTTGTTTAGTAGTCCACTGATAATAACATGAATTGTGTTTTATCTCTGTACTGAAAACTTGATTACATTTTTTTCTGAATGTATTATCAGTGGACTAATCAACATTACGTCAATAGGTTTTCAGTGAATTACCCGTTTAAGATACAATGTTTTTTATCTGTTCTGTTTGATTGCTTTCTTTTTAACAATTAAAAGCTGTGCGATGGGATCTTGACTCACTTATTTAGATTGAGATTTTGTCCTGAATCGCATTTTGGAGTTTTACCTTCCATTCTGTGACTGGTGCAATATGAAATGGATTATTTTGTGTGTATGTTCCCATTGGACTTTTTACAAATACATTTCTGGACCATTTTGGGAAGAAAGACAAATGACAACAATTCAGCTTCCGAGATTCTGACAGGGTAATATTGCCAGTGATGCTACTATGTGTGTTGTTTGTTAGACAGTGTTTTAGAAAAGTTATTATTCACTTACTTATTTTTATGTTACTTCACAAGTAATTGATTGATTGAACTAATATTGTATTCATACTAACATAGTATTAGCTCTTCTGATAATTTTCTTATGGATTTCCAACCAACAAGAACCAACAAGCAAAAAGGTTGTCCGAGTCTGTTAGCTAACTCTTCTTCTATTAGCCTTCCTTAAACAAAATGATGGCGTATGAATTACAGAAGACATCCACAGATAATGTATCCTTGTACCAAACTAATATTTTAGACCTGTTACCTAGCTTATATAAGCTGCAGAACAAAGAAACCAAGTCTTGCCTATAAATGTAGAAGTATTCTTGACCCCGTCACCTCTATAGATCAAGAAAGTGAGCAAGAGATCATTATGTCTCTATGATAAAGATGTGCCTTTTAGAGATGATGACAGAACCCCAGTACTGTAAAGTAAGAGGGAAATGGTAGTTAGGATGAGGAAGATACAGTTTGTCAGGAAAGAGTAAATAGTACAATGAGTCAGCCATCTGTTGAAGACAGGTAAGCCTCTGGGCAGATACCCTCTCTGGTGCTTTTCCCTGACACGTGTGTTTTCCCATAAGCGTGCTAGGGTTATTGGGATGTAATTAATACTTTATTTATTTAACCAGACCTTCTTCTGGACTGTCAGAAAAGCACATTTACCTATCATCGATCTACAGTTTTGATAATTCAGCACACCTTAGCTTTGCAGGTGTCCAGTTTAGGTGGGATCCTTTTGTTAATCGATGCACTATATTAGATTTTTACTGCTGACGTTTACAGATTTACTTGTGTTTTATGTTTGATAAAACCTAATTGTGATTTAAACTCTTCACCAGTTAAGCATTTTGTTACTGCTAATAATTTATTATTATTATTAATATTATTATAAAGTATTACTGTAGCCTATCTTTTGTAATTATTTAACAAAGTGTATTCAGATTGTATACATTCTACTTTTCAGTGTGTCTTTTCAGTGTGTGTTGATTAGCTTTGCAGCAGCAAGTTAGGGAATATTATAAACTGTCCTGCTCCTCAGGGTTTTCTACCTCAGATACAAGATGTACTTCATTTGCAGGTCAACACACAATGAACAAAGAGAAAAGATACTGTGTAAGTCATGCAGTACAAAGAGAAAAGATACTGTGTAGGTCATGCAGTACAAAGAGAAAAGATACTGTGTAGGTCATGCAGTACAAAGAAAAAAGATACTGTGTAAGTCTCGCAGTACAAAGAGAAAATATACTGTGTAGGTCATGCAGTACAAAGAGAAAAGATACTGTGTAAGTCATGCAGTACAAAGAGAAAAGATACTGTGCAGGTCATGCAGTACAAAGAGAAAAGATACTGTGTAAGGCATGCAGTACAAAGGGAAAAGATACTGTGTAAGGCATGCAGCTCAAAGAGAAAAGATACTATGTAAGTCATGCAGCACATTTTTGACTTTATATTCTTTCTGCGGCTGGAGAAGGACAGACTGAAACACGCGTCCTAATGTGTCCTTGTTCGAGATTCTTTAGTGATAAGACGTCTGATTTCATCTGTTCTCTCTGGTGTTATATTGTGAGGGTATGTAGAATTGGAGCAGTTCAGGAAAATACTGGCAGAAATTAGGTATCAGCCCGTACAAAACAAAGATGGTTTGTGCAAGAGTAGGTCTACAACATTAAACTTATTTATTTCCTTTCTGGCTTCTGACTCATTTATTAATTGCTTTAACAAATACATCCTTATCTTTACTCTGCTGTATTTTGGTCTAAATAAAGGGTGACTTGTATTGCTTTGATTTACCACTGAAAGAGATTCATTTCAAAAACATTGAGTCGACATTTCAACTTCAAAGCCAAAGTCAGTGATCTGACCTTCAGGCGGCAAAAAATAGAAACAGACACTACAAAGGTCACGATGCTGTAGATACATTGAAATGTCACTTACTATTTTCTGGAAGTGATGCAGGTGCAAAAAACCTTTTAGGCTTGATAGTTGTGTCTCCACCGAGACATTCAACCATCCTGACACCTGTAGCTGCTCAGCATGTTGTTCTTTACCCTACTCTCTTGTCCCTGTGGTCTATCCCTGATGATGTTAGTGACCTGTTGTGTCGACACCATGTTGTATTTCAGACGTGCTGTGTTGCACTCATGCTGTGTTGTTGTCATACTGTAGCATTCAATGGTAGTCATTCAATATATTGCTGCCTGGTTGTTTTGAGGCCATGTTGTGGTCTCTCCTTAGGTAGTGCTGGAGTTTCCAATGTCCTCAATGTTGTTTACAGTTACCAATAGACTGCTGTCTTTGCTGTGTCATTGTACTCATGTACCCAGAGGACCCTTTATTTTTGTATTTTTTTTTATCCCAGGCCATTTTCTACATGACCCTTTCTGCCAGGCTGTCACTGTCAATCAGAATGGGTTCTTAACTGACTTGTAAATCATTTCATAATAAATGCAGACAGACATTTGTTTTGCTTACTACAAATGTACAGCCTTATGTTGAATCTAGGGAGAATTGAATAATATATTATTATTCAGTCATAGTAACATTAGTGAATATACTGTACATAAGCACACTTTACTCCAATAGCTAAATCTAACTCAGTTTAGTATATTACTTTGATATTACTAAGTTTTCCCCAAATTTCTTTGCAGTAGTTTGCACACGGGACATCGACATTTGCAGTGTAACTCAACAGTCCTTGCCTCACACCTCATCCTCAGCAAAGGCCCTCAGTCAACCCGCCTCCATCTTCTCAAGGCTCTCCATTCCCATGGCAACATTTAACGACAGATGGTTTGACAAATGTGGCAGTGTTTAAAGTTTGAGGATCAAAACTGTAATTTACACTGCTCAAAACAATTAAAAGAACACTTCGGGTCTCGATAAAGGAAATAAGATATATTATTGATCAAAATCTTGACTGTACCCTGTGTAATTTATTGAGAACAAAATGACATAAAAAAGGTTGATGGAAACAAAAGTCACCAAACGACTGAGGGCTGGATTCAAACTCTGAAAATCAAAGTAAACAATTGAAATCACAGGCTGTTCCAACTTGTGCAAATTTCATCACAGCAACTCATAATGTGACTCAGTAGTGTGTATGGCCTCCACGTGCCTTCTGACAATGTCTGGGCATGCTTCTGATGAGACAGCGGATGGTGTCCTGGGAGATCTCCTCCCCGCCTTGGATCAGGGCATCAGTGAACTCCTGGGCAGTCTGTAGCACTACTTGGCTACATCTGATGCACTGATACATAATGTCCCAGAGATTCTCAATTGGTTTGGGTCTGAGGATTTTATCCCGGTACCTTACAGCAGTCAGGGAACCGTTGGCTGGCACCTGGAAGTCACATCACAGTCACAACATCACTGACCCACCACCAAATCGGTCATACTGGATGATGTTGCAGGCAGCATAACATTCACCACAGCATATCCAAACTCTTTCATGTCTGTGCTCAGTGTGAACCTACTGTGATGCCAATTGAACTGCACAGTTCGGGGCTGTGAGCACAGGTCCCACTAGAGGATGTTGGGCCCTCATGACTCCCTCGTGGAATCTGTTTCTGAAAGCACACCAGTAGCCTGCTAGAGTTTATTTTGTAGGGCTCTGGCTGTGCTCCACCTGTTCCTCCTTGCATAAAGGAGCAGACACCAGCCCTGCTGCTGGGTTGATGCCCTTTTCAGTTCTCCTCGTGTAGCTGCCAGTCTCCTGGTATCTCCTCCATGCTCTTGAGACTGTACTGAAGGACACAGCAAACCTTCTTGCAACGGCAAGTATGGATGCGCCATCCTGGAGGAGCTGGACCGCCGGTGCAACCGGAATGGGCTGCAGGTACCACCTAATGCTACCAGTAGTGACAAGGAATCTAGCATTATGCAAAACTAAAGAAGAATCAGCCAAGAAGGATGAGGAATGAGCTAATGTGTTTGGCCACCCCCTGCAAAACCATAAACTTTTTTTGGTGTTGTCTTGCTGTTACCTCTCTAGTGCACCTGTTGTCACTATTATTTTGAAAAAAACAGGTGACATTGATTCACAATGAGTCCACAATGACTTTTCACTTTGTCATTATGGGGTATTGTGTGTACAATTTTGAGGAAAAAATTAATTGAATTTATTTTGGAATAAGGCAGTAACATAACAAAATGTGGAAAAAGTGAAGCGCTGTGAATACTTTTCGGATGCACTGTAGGTTAACATTTTCAACAGCTTCTTTTAAAAATAATTGATGGTTGATTAGATAGATTTGTGTATCCATTCAACATGGAGTTCAAATGTCTAAGCTAAAAAAGTATTCGCTTTCTGAACCGCAGAATGAGGACTCTGTGGCTAGAAGTCTACATGAAGGTTTATGCACATTCATGAGGCCATCAGATAATGATTAAATGAAAAATAAGCCCATGTAGATTTCAGTAATTACCACAACCATGTTTTTTGTTTATGGCCACTATAGGGAAAGTTTTCAACTGGTCCTAAAGTGAAAATCGCCACAACCACAGTAAGAGCACTGGGCTAGATATTTATTAATTTAAAACTTGCAACAAAAAAAAATCTGACAAAATTATAACAAAATTGTTTGTTTTTACATGACAGATAAAGTTTTATTAAAAAAACGTATTTTTTTGTTGTGCCACTGAAAAAAGCATTATCCTATACGATCAAATAAATGACCCTAATAATAACAACCACGTTTTAAAACATGAATTATTATCTAGACAACATTTCAATTTATTGACTTTCTTTACTAGGACCAAATTTGGACTAAATGTGGGTCTGATTAAGAAACAACATCATCTTCGAAAAACACTGAAATCCTTTGGACTTCATTTCCCATAAGCTTCCTCAAACAGTTTCTAAGATTCTTGCGTCACATGACGCTGAAAGTAAAATTGTTTTGCACATCTCTGCAAATAGAACGTTTTTTTTGCTGGGGAGATAGCTATTCCTTTATAGTAGGATCTCTAAGTAGGTTAACAAATAGTAGTATTAAGAAGGTGTGTTCGTATTATGAGTTCGGTTAGAGTGTTGACTTTATTTTGATTTATGAAAGTTAAAACTCCGCTATACAGCTCCATTTTAAACTTTTCTACTTACGGCGCAACACGGAAAGAACTTGAAGCTACTGATAGCTAGCTAACCATTAACCAGCTCAGCTTTACCTACTTTAGTACTGTATTCTAAAATTACACATCTAATGTAGTCAATTTGGTAACTTTTTTTTTTACTTTGCTAATTTCCTGTTTCGTTGGCGTTTTGAATGTGATTGCCCCTTATGTCAAACGTATTAGCTTCCTCGTTGCATGTGCATGTTGAATGACAACATCTGCTAGCTAAGGCTTGCTGGCCAACGCCTTTTTCCTTTTTTATTGTCATGCTCCTCGTCGCACACACTTGAAAATGTTGTATAGCTTGTTGGAAAATAATTCCGCGACAAGGGCTTGACTGGCAAACATTTAGTTGTGTATAATTAGAATGTCATCCCATTCTTTTTACTGAACACTTTCCTTTTTCTGTATTTGGACAGCTTGTCAAAACCTAGGTAGCTTCCTAGCAAGACATAGTAACAACGAACGGTAGATAGGGTTTACCTGCTGGCATCAAAATGGGTTGCACACTCAGTGCCGAAGATAAAGCTGCGATGGAGAGGAGTAAAATGATTGATCGCAATCTGAGAGAAGCTGGCGAAAAGGCATCGAGTGAAGTCAAACTGTTGCTTCTAGGTGAGTGTTTGTGCGTGACTGACATTCGTTCTTAAACTATATAGGCTTAGCGAATGAAACTATTTTCACATGTCTCATATAACGATAAAACGTCAATTATGTAATTCTAGATTTAAAGCTTTTAGGAGCATTTAGGAGTTAATGAAATCTCAGTTTTTATGATGATTATCCTGATGTTCCGATTCTCAGCCCATGTGAAAGGCCCGAAACAGTTGGTGGGGTTGGACGGGCACAAAACACTTACTGGTTCTGATATAAGTCTGTGAGAACTAAATAGCCTACGTTTAAATATATATATTATTTATTTAGAAAACAACTGGTGAATATAGCCTTCTGATACTACAGAAATGCCTTTAGAAAAGTGGGATAACCAACTTTCAAGACAAATTTCAATATGGGAAAATGTCTCTTTCCAAAACCTGTCAGATGATTCAATGATTATTTGCATTTGTTGTCCACTCTACTGAGTTAAAAAATTAAATACGAAAATGATCAGTTTGCCATTTCAATATCTTTAAAAAAAAATTACAAACCACTTTAAAGCCAGTTTCCTTCCAGCTTCTCACTGCAAACCTCTAATCAGGGACTTATTTATACGTGGGATGCCAAGTGTGTGCCAATTATAATGAGGTAGAACTAAAATCGGCAGACTTGTTGGGTTAGGGTTAAAAAAACCTGGATATACAGTACAATATTTTAGACACAAGAATGATTTATGTGTATATAATCGTCAAAAAGCATTCCTACCAAAATGTAAAATAGGAAGCCATGCCTTTGTTATTGGCCTGAAATGTAAGTACTACCAACCACCAAGGACACAAGTGTGAATCTGACCCCTGTAAATAGTATTTATTTCACTCACTTTGACTGACATAAATGTGTGTGTCATCAATAGATCACCTAATGATGTTATAGTGATTGATCACCGTATCATTCAGTATAGTGATAAAAAGTAGTGAGCGTAATATTACTGCCACAAGTGGTTTAGTAGACGGCTCAGTTTGTTTGTTTTAATCGAGTTGAACAAAGGGTTTTGAGTCCTGATGTGTTGCTCCTTTGCTTCTAAATGTTACCCTTCAAGGTGCTGGGGAGTCTGGAAAGAGCACGATTGTCAAGCAGATGAAGTGAGTACATCATATTTTTAAAGTTTAGTTTGCTTCCGTCAACACCAGTTTAAACCTCATTGACAGATTTTGACACATGCAATGTGACGTATCAGCTATGATATTATCCACGTTATTGACTCCAAAATAAGGCTAGTTGTTGAGCTAAAGCACGAGAAACAAATACAGAAGTCTATAATCTTTCTACTATCTCCTGGATCCTGCCTCACGGTAATCTTCTCCTGCCCCAGAATCATCCATGAGGATGGGTACACACAGGAGGAGTGTAGCCAGTACAGGGTGGTGGTCTACAGCAACACCATCCAGTCCATCATTGCCATCATCAGAGCCATGGGAAGGCTTGAAATAGGCTTTGGGGAGACAGCATGTTCAGTGAGTCCGTTTGATACCTTACATCTGAGTGGCTTTACACCCTTTTCTGGTGTTCTTTAAAGGCTTCTGGTTATACCACACAAGTGTTAATTAAGGACGTGTTGTTATTACTATTTCCCTGTAAAATGCCTCTAGTTTGTTTCCTGTATTTCATACTTTAAAATAGGAATGTTCAAATTGATCTGGAACTGTTGTGTTTCTCTGTTGGTAACTGTGTGGTCTGCTTGACTTTGTTTTCAGGATGATGCCCGACAGCTCTTTGCCTTGGCCAGCTCTGCAGAGGAAGGGGTCATGACCCCTGAACTGGCCGGGGTCATCAAGAGGCTATGGCAGGATACTGGAGTCCAGATCTGCTTTGTCAGATCCAGAGAGTACCAGCTCAACGACTCAGCCTCATAGTAGGAGACTTTAAAATATCTCTCTTAAAGGTGCCCTATGGTCACATTGCCAAGCTTCTCCAAAACCACACTGTTAAAAACAAAATCTATCCTTTTCTCAGGGTTACGTTAACCAATGGAGGTTTGTTCTCAGGGTTACGTTAACCAATGGAGGGAAGTTTTCAGGGTTATGTTACCCATTGAGGGATGTTTTCAGGGTTACATTACCCATTGAGGGATGTTTTCAGGGTTACATTACCCATTGAGGGATGTTTTCAGGGTTGCATTACCCATGGAGGGATGTTTTCAGGGTTGCATTACCCATGGAGGGATGGTTTCAGGGTTGCATTACCCAGTTTTTGTTCACCAGCCACACATTTCTTAATAGCCATTTGAACCCCCCCCCCATCACACTATAAAACACTAAACAAATGAGCATGCGGTTTAAAGGATTCTTAAGAAAGTAGTAATAAAAAAAAACATGTTTTTCTAAATTCCAGAAAATGACCTATTAATTTAGAAAGTTGTGCACATTTATTTTGCATGTAAAGTGTCTTATTTTCAAGGTTTCTTTGGCACAATACCATTTGACATGAACCATTATTCCTAGTGCTTCACATTCTGTTCACCTGTTACCCCAGAACCACAGTTTTTAATGTTTTACACTACAAAAGATAGTCCATGATATTGTTCTACTCATTAATGCAGAAGTATTTCAACTTGACATGGTTTACTGTTTAACATAATAGGCTACTGAATAAATAAAATGAGCAGCACTATGCACATTATGTGTGCATGTACATTAAAATAATCAACATTAAAGAAGGCACTATGTGGCCACGAGAGGTAAAGGTTTCCCTAATGCAGGTTTTTATGAACACAACCTTAAGCAAATCAAATGTGCACATAAATGCAATACATGTAAAGCAAGGTGCATGTAAAAACAATACAACCATATGTAAACAAATCCAATATTCTGGTGTTGACATTAGAATAGCAACACAAAATATGTAAACAAATCAAATGGATAGCCCTGACATTGTTTCTATTAGCAACAGCAGTTTAAACCAAACAAACAACGAATAAACAACAAGCACATAAACTTTAGGTTATAAATACCCCAACACGCAATGAAGGAGATTTTCTGGTAAATACTAACTTGCACTGATAACCAATTTGTAAAACCTCCACTTTTAAACATTGTGTGCACATTTGTGCTGCTATTCCTGCCAGTGGTTGAAATAGAACAGCTGATGAATAGATGTCAGCGATGCTGTGAGTACGTCTATGGAAGGGAAAGGGAGTACATCACCTCATACACAGCCCAGCATAGGACCCTGTCTAACATGGCTGGGGAATCAACATTCTTCCTGCCGATGCCAAACATCCACCATTTGCTGAGTGCCAAGTAGAAATTGTAGGCTTGGATCTTGTCTTGCACACGTGGTCATTCTTAATCAAGATAAGCTATATTTTTCCCTGAATTATGGGATGCAGATGAGAAGGGTGGGGTGAGGCTCACCTTTTTATGTGTTTTTGAACACCCCCAAGTGTAAAACACTGTGCCAAGGCTCAGTTCCCCTTGCTGCTATGTATACAAGCTACCAGACTAGTAGAACCGGTTTCTCTGGCAGTTCAGAGCTGGAGTGAGGAATCCATTACCACACTCCAAGACTGCTACGAGACAGGCTGGGCTGCCATCTCTCTTCCATGCATGGCATCTACCACACATGAGGCCTTAGGAAAGCACAGAAACATAAAAGGAGACTACAGCCACCTATGCTTTGGTCTGTTCACACTGCTGTCGTCTGGTAGAAGTTATCGGAGTATCAGGCCACACACTTCCTGTCTCACAAACAGTTTTAACCCCAGACCATAAGGTTCTTCAACCTCATCCTGGTCACTTTCTTCATATACATTTATAACACTTGACTATAACAGATGTAGAGATGTTGACTGGCATGGGTGAATTTTGGAAAGATGGCCCCCAGACCCCATTCACATTGGATCAGTGTGATGGACAAATACACACTAGGTAGGCTCCCCCTATTTCCTACATCATCTTCAAGGTTTAAAGTGTTGTGCCTTCAGGAATTTCCTCCTCCATACCATCATTAAAGAGTATAGAGTATTTTAATATTTGTGACCTTTCTGTCAGCCTGGACATTTTCCTCTGACCTCTTCTTAACAAGGTGTTTTGGCCTACACAACTGTGTAACGTTGGTCTTACCCATGTGTTGTTCTTTCTGCCTGGCTGTGGTAATTACAAGCAAATGTTTGGTGCCACTGATGCACCCAGAAGTAACTACAACCGACCTCAATGGTAAACGGCACATTTGGGTTTATCTCTTATACACCATACCAGCAAAGAATTACATTATCACACATTTACCTGTACAAATGATTGTTTCCATTCACATTTTAAAGCAAATTATGTACTTTCACTGTTGCTTGCAAGGTTGAAAAAATTTGCTGTTTCAACAGAAATAGCTAGTTATCCATTTCCAAAAAGGAATACGTTTTTATCCAAAGAGATTGGATTTGGGTTTTGTAGGGACTCCAGTTTTAACAGATTTACCTGCAAAATGCACAAAAAGTTCCAAACATTCCTGATACCAGTTACAGCATGAGAGAAGGAGCCGTGTAATAGACCCCGGGTGCAGCTATTGCGCCACACTGATGATGCGATAGGGACATGAGAAGTTCCGGTCCCTGAAGGCAGAAACGGGTTGCTATCACTTCAAGCATTATGGTTTCCTAGACCAACGTGACCGACTGTATGGCTTACATGCACTCTATGATTAGGTCTTTGGGAAATAATTTATTCATTTACTACATATTACTTAGCTTCATTTCTTCACTGGCTCTGTTTTGTTCATGTCTCTTGAACGAATAACCAAGCTTTTTGCAATTTAAAATCACACTATCCAACAATCGGCAACTTATGTTACTTATCTTACTATTTCTTTGTAGTAGCTAACTGCTTAATCTTACGCCTCTGTACAGGTTGAAAGTTGCAATTAAGACACCTTTATGGTCTAAATTGTATAGTAACATGTGATAATCTAATCTAAAAATCAAAATGTGACGTTAGAGCACTGAGGGTCTCTGTTGTTTGACAAAGTGTTTGTTGTCTGAGCATGCTTTACATCTCTCGGTGGTGGACTACATCCTGGTGTAATGTAACAACTCCTAGCTGTTGATATTTAACTTTTTCATAAAAGAAATAACTGGCGTAACATTTTAATAACATGTTTTGCTTTTTATAGTAGGGAATTGTGTATGAATTGATGGCAAAAAAAGATTAAACATTTTTATTAAGTATATTAAACAACAAAATATGTACAACATGCTAGGTTCCAAATTATTTGCGAAGACACTGTAGACTGTTGTGGTTGTAGACTGTAGACTGTGTGAATACATTTTGTACCTCTTCCTTCAGTTACCTGAATGACCTAGACAGGATATCCCAGCAGAATTACGTGCCCACACAGCAGGATGTCTTGCGCACCAGGGTCAAGACCACTGGGATCGTGGAGACACACTTCACATTCAAGGACCTGTACTTCAAGTCAGTGATTAAACGCTTGTTGCACTGACTCACACTGACAAACTCTAAGGCACTTTGTTGCTACAGTTATTGTTTTACCAATGTTTGTTTTTTACCACACTCTATGTTCCTGTGATTTTTCTCTAATTTTGATTCCCGTTTCATGTCCTCCATCTTTTCCTCACTACTTTATGTAATTTCCTTTTGCCCTTTCCTGGCTGCAGGATGTTTGATGTGGGAGGTCAGAGGTCTGAGAGGAAGAAGTGGATCCACTGTTTTGAGGGAGTCACAGCCATTATCTTCTGTGTAGCACTCAGTGACTATGATCTGGTCCTTGCTGAGGATGAGGAAATGGTGAGTAAGATGTGGCTTATTAGCCATGACGTATAGTACCATTTTATTTGTGTACAGTGGAAGTTTTTAGCTGGCTCTCTTAACCAGAGCAACTTGAACCACTGTGTGTATACATGTCATCCTTGTGTTAGTCCCTTGTGAGAATTAAACCCTAAACCCTGAAGATGCCTCAGAACGCTGCTACTCCAGTTCTAACAAAAACAAGAGCGCTGACCTCTTTACACCAGTATGTAGGTCTCGGCACTGGCTTCCTGTATCTCATAGAATTTATTAAAAAATGTTACTTTGTCTCTTACTTGTCTCTTAATCACTAAAGGCTTCATTCAGAAAATGTTAGACTTGCCCCAACATTGAACAGTTGTTCTGTTTTGCTTTTTATTAATGTTTTAGTAAATAGGTTTTATTGTTATGCTTGGTCTTTTATGCTAAATGTATTTCTATTATTTCTGTCTTTTGTTTCACTTCAAATGTATGTGCAATACACCTAAACTTGCCTTGCTAGCTCCATTGAGCTACACTGGAATGTAATATAGCGTGCATAGCTAGTTTTATAAAAACAGAATTGCTGACATGTTTCATCCACAAACTGACTCTGACACTGGTCATCTCTTTATAGAACCGCATGCATGAAAGCATGAAGCTGTTTGACTCCATCTGCAACAACAAGTGGTTCACGGACACATCCGTCATCCTGTTCCTCAACAAGAAGGATCTGTTTGAGGACAAGATCCAGAAAAGCCCTCTCACCATCTGCTACCCAGAGTTTCCAGGTACATATCGTTTGAAGTGTTTTATAATACATACTTTCAGATAGTCTCAATGACATCTTTAGGTGTTTACTAATAGACTCTAGAGGCAGTACTCTGGTTTGTCTTTATAGGAGGGTTTACTAATAGACTCTAGAGGCAGTACTCTGGTTTGTCTTTATAGGAGGATTTGCTTATAGTCTCTACAGGCAGTATTCTGGTATATATTAGATATCTATAGATGGCCATAATAATGTGTTTTACCCAGAGTAATCTTTTAGATCTTTATTTAATATAATAGATCCTTTAGAATGTTTAGCCGATATTCTGAAATATAGGCAAATCTGGAATAGCATATATACATTTTTGTTGTTTTCTTTACCACAGTAGAGTACACACAGTGGATTCTAGTTTATTAAGATGATGCCTGAGTCATGAGTGATACCTCTATTTGGAAATATTAGCTTATGTAATATGGGAGGAGCCTCAAAGCACACTTTAGGGAAGCAGGAGTTTACCAAGTATGAAATCTGTAGTAGAAAATGTCTAGTTTGTCCAATGCAATGTATTATTTTGAAGTAATTCATGTTGTGAGACTGCTTGTAAATGACATTGAAACAAATTACTGTACAACTTTAGGTCCAAATGAATACAAAGAGGCATCAACATACATTCAATGTCAGTTTGAGGACTTGAACAAGCGTAAGGAAACAAAGGAGATCTACACCCATTTTACTTGTGCTACTGACACTGAGAATGTGCAGTTTGTCTTCGATGCTGTCACTGATGTCATCATCAAAGCCAACCTGAAGGAGGTTGGCTTGTATTGAGACTCCAGTAACATATGTTCCTCATCACAGGGCTGGAGTGTGTTGAAATCCTCTTGTGCGTTTACCGTTATGACTTATTGCTATTTTCAAATCTACATTTTGGGTTGACAGTTTTGATGCAGAAATAGGTTGGGTTATAGTTGACCAGAAATTCTCAAATGTATTTGGTGAGGACTGGCAAAGCAATTTCTTCCTCTAGAGACTCATTGGTTCAAATTAAATATTTACAATTTTCTTTTATAAAAATCTTTTCAATGCGTTTCTTTTAAATATTTACTACCTGATTGTTTTAAGATATTAATAACATTGTCCTTCATGTTATTTCATACTTTTTATTAGAAAACATGAGGGATTTCAGGAACAACTGTGGTGAACATTTTGAATTGGGCTAGTTCCATAATCTCAATGAACATACCATAACCCACTAAAAAATAGCACATTAGGTCAACCAACTTTAAATATGAGAGATTTATGCTTTTGGTTTCTAGTGAATTATATCTATCAACATGGTATTGGGCATTTCATAAAAAGATTTGTGAACCTCAAGTATTGAAGCAGTGTTTAGAAATAACTCATGTAAGCTAGAGACAAATACAAAGTACAATAAAAGGTGCTCTCTATGTAAATCTGTGTCTGTAAACTAAACTGCATTGCAATTAGAATTTTGTGAGGGAAGATTACTCACTCACTCAATGCCAGTCCACAGGGAACTACTATTGTGTAATGTATTTTGAATCCTTGGATATTTCAAGATGAAACTACATATTGCTTTTACTTTTCTATACTTCTGCTGTTATGGATTCCATACTGTAGCTATGGATTGACTTGAAAGAATATGAGTGGATATGCCTATTGTTTTTTAATTTTTATTGGCATATGCCTGTCAAATACACAACCTTCCAAAAGTTTGGGTCCCTTAGAAATGTCCTTGTTTTCCATTAAAACACAAAATTAATTTGAATAGAAAATATAGCAAAACGGTTATGATATTTAGTCAGGGACTTTGGTTGGAAATAACGATTTTGAATTAAAATAGTTCTCTCCTTCAAACAATACTTCCCTTATAGAATCAATTTGCAAAACTAACAGCCTTGCATACCTTTGGCATTCTATACTAAATCTGATGAGATTTCGTCCCTTGTTTCCAGATGTGCCTCCCACTAGTTCAATTGGCTTGATGTGCACTTCTTACATATAATATGGTCAAGCTGCTCCTGCCACAGCTCAATTGGGTTAAGGTCCAGTGTGACTCCATTATAGCTGACTGCATCTTCTGTAAATTCTTCTCTTATTGTTTGGAGCTGTGCCATGGGTTATTGTCCTGTTGTGGGAGGAAATTGTCTCTAATCAAACGCCATTCTCAATTTATGACATGACATTGCAAAATAGAGTATTAGCCTTTCTTTTTCCAAGATCCCTTTTACCCTGCACAAATCTCCCACTTCACAATCACCAAAGTGCACCCAGACCATCACATTGCCTCCACTATGCTTGACAGATGAAGTTCAGCACTCCTCCAGCATCTTTTCATTTGTTCTGCGTCTGATGAATGTTCTTTCTGATCCAGACACCACTGACGATTCATTTTAGATTTGATTTGTCCTCTTGCTCAGTTGTGCACCATAGTCTCCCACTCCTATTGCTATTTTGGTTTGAGCCGGTGTGCGCAGAACACTGTGTTGCGTGGAATTGCCATTATTGTTTAGATCAAGAATAGACAGACACGTTTCAGAAGAAATTCTGGAACCTGTAATCGAACAGGTTTATCAATTGCTGATGCTCCAGATACTAGTCTAAAGAAATTACATTGCTTTTTTTAATCTGCACAACTGTTTTCAGTGTGCTAACATAATTTGAAAAGTGTATTACCCCTTTAAAAGGATTAAATTGGATTAGCGCACACAACATGCCATTTGAACACCAGAACGGATGTTTGCAGATAATGGGCTTTTGTATGCCTGCATGTCGATAATCTATAAAAAATCTGTAGCTGTCATTTCCAGCTACAATAGTAATTTACAACATTTAAAATGTCTACACTATATTTCTGATTAATTTGCTGTTATTTTAATGAACGAAAAAATTACTTATCTTCAAGAACTAAGTGGCCTAAACATTTTGAATGGTAGTGTATGTTTGAAACATTCTAGACATAGTAGGCTTTTGACATTCACTTTAAGCGGTTGAAATAGCAACTATTTTGTACTTGTTGAATAGTGATCATAATTATTTAGCATTTTCTGAAAGTTTTTATACATATTTTTCTTAACGTTTAAGGGTCATTGCTTAATGTAAATGTTTTTTGTGAATTTGAATTTGTCCTCTAGCGTTATTAAGTATTGCTAATGTTCTGTCGGAAATGTATTTCACTTGTCAGATTTATACGTAACACTGATTTATTATGCCTGCTGTTAGCTGACTGTACAAGATTAGTTTTGTCACAACAACCCTTGATGTTTTAAAACCACTTTTTATGGTGTACTCCTCAAAAGGACATGGCAACCTGCAGCGCTGCCGAAATGAACAATGTGTCAATTGATTTGAGAAATGATGGTAATCCATTTCAACCCAATTCCCCATTGTAATTCTTAGGATTTGCCTAATATTAAATATAGTAACAAAAATCCAATAGATTCTTCTAGAGTAGAAGAAGATATGCATTAATTTAAAACATAATATACTTCACCAACAAACTTCACATATCTATTTGCAATGGCCAGTTAACAATATCAGCTCTTTATGTCTATGTAATATTAAGCTGCAGCTTAATTTATTATCATATACATTTTGTTCATTTGGTGATCGTTTCCCCTATTCAAAGAAGTTTGTCTTTAAATTGGATTTATTGCGATTGCAAAAGAAAATGCATTTGCTCTATGTGTATATCTAATACATTTGTGCATCCTTTTGTTCTAGAGGAATTCCTATACATTTTGTCAGGTATGTACTAGTTAACATTCTTAAATGTACCTAACACTCAGGGATGCCAGTGGGAAAAAGAAATGTAGACACAAGCACTTTTTAATCATGTTTAATGCAACACTCATGGTGTGCAAACTACAGAATACTCTCCGCTGGATGTTTAGTCATTGTAAAACATTACATGAATTGAAGAGTGAGCTGTTTTTAGCCAAAAGCAAATCTACTGGTCAGAACCTGTTTAAATCCAGTAGTATAGGCTGCAAACTTAAATTGCTATTTTTTTTTTTTTTAACAGGGAAAGTTAACCCACCAAATTCACTGGGAATAGATTACAATAGTTTAATAAATATGTATCCAAGCTGCAGGTTCATACTACTTGTCAAACAAATAGATGTTGGCATATGTTTTGTGTATTTGGGTAGATATTGACTTATTTTCCTCACTTCCTAATTGTTTTGTTCCCAAAATGTTTACACTCAGACCCCACTTTAATTATGTGGGTTCATCCCCCATGTATCAATTACAGAACCAATTTTGCAACAATCTGAGATGTTGGTTGTGGAAATCCTTTTGTATGCTTTTTACTTTTTACATTTATGTCATATGAGTCTTTAAAGAAAAGAAAACATCTTTAAAGAAATGCTTTTATAATGGTTGCTTTGATTTGTATTATGTTCCCTTTTTTCTATGTTATTTTGGGGTAAAACGTTTGTTGGCATGTGCCGATAATCCATCTGTAGATTCACTACAGGCCGTCAGTAACATTGCACTTACTGTATAACCCCAGCTTTAACCATTATAACAAGAATTTTAGCAAGCAATTGATTGACTGATCGTCATACCATCAAGAAACTACTGCATCAGATCTACAGATGGACATTGGGACAGTAAATATAATGTTTGCCCCTATTTTGTATAAACATTACGGTGTTTAGTTTCTGATATTGCCTTATCATGAACAGAAAGTATTTGCATGGAAGCCATTTTAAATGTCCCTTTTATTAAAAGTGCTCCTTGTTTTTACATTAATCACATTGCCATTTGGACATTTACCAGTGGTCTAAATTGAACACTAGGTATGTTCCTTCTTGAATTAAAGTGTTACAAACCAAAATTGTCAGTAATTATTCAGTGGTTACTACTGTAGATTGAAACATCACTTGGGGGCTTTGTTTAACTCCTTCAATATAGAGTCATGTGAAAACATTAGGACACCCCATAAAATATTTTTTCAAACAATATTTCTAGGTGGTTTCATTGAACTAGAAGCAATGACATTTTAAGCATGATATTATTTAAATAACAAAAGATTTACAAAGATGCTATTTCCTACTGAGGGAGAAGTTAGAACATCCTATGCCCCAAGAGCTAGTATTTTCCTCTTTGTATAAAATAACCTAAATAAAGAAGTTACCTATAACTGTCTACTAGTCTCTGACATTGACGGGGAGGAAGTTTTCCCCCACTCCTCCATGCATGAATTCTTTCAGATGTTTGAGGAGTTTCTTGCATACACGATGCATTTCCGATCACGCCACAGCATCACAATTAGATTATATTATACATGTTTTACGGATTTAAGAAAGAAATGCAATCTTCACCAAGTTTAATATTGTACGCTTTTCAACACCTAAGTAGATTGTGCAGATTGGTTATGCAGTTGTACAACTATATAACTATGTTAATTGCTAGTATTGAGTTTGGCACAAAATAAATAAAATAGGGGTTCCATACTAACATATTTAATCAGAAGGCTGATGAAACTGATCACAACATTTAGCTTAGAATTTTATGAATGATGAATAAGACGCATTACAAGTGCAGCAGAGTGTTAACACTGAACAATTATAACAATCAAACCTAAACATTTTTAGATAATGATTCGCATATATATTTTGTCAATTATCCCAATGGAAATCATTCATTTTTGGTTAACCTGTATTTTTAAAGTGTATTATTGTTGCCTTTTTACATTTGAGTGTCAGAGAATAGTTGTTTCCATCTTAGATTCTAACTTAAAGCTTTCTCCAAGTTTGTGCTAAATTAATTAATGCAAATTAATGTAATTTACAGAACTCAATGCGAGAAAGGCATTTTGGTTTGTTAATGTTACTAATTGGATTCCAGCTGCAAGAGTGGCCAAGTAATGTAAAATGTTTTCACCTTCACATTCAGAATGACTCAGCAGTTATTTGCGTACTGAGTAAGTTTAGGCCAACTACATCAAGCTTTCTGCAAAATGTTGCTGTGGCCAAATCCCTTTTGGTTCCATCTGAGAATGACACTGACATATTTAGGCTTACACTTTTCAGGCAACTAAACTTGATCCAAATAGAAAATGTCTGGTTATACAACTTGCTAATCATTTTAAACTGAATGAAAAAAGAGAAAATGAATTGGATGAACAACAACTACTACTTTGTTTTCCAGTGTGTGCCATATGCGTGAATCCTCCAATTGCTATTCATTCTTTTAGTCTCCTTAACGTGCCTGCAGAGATGGTGGTGTGTTGGTAGAATACCATTATCAAAGCTCACATGATAAAATAATAGAAAGAGGGAAGATCTGAATGAAGTCTTAAAAATAAGTACCGGTAGCTCTTTTCTACGGTTAGATTTGGGCTATTTAAAGAGCACAGGTTTTAAAAATCATAATCCCTATTAACTTTGCTGCAAATCTGGAAAATGGTATCTTCACGTTTTTAAACCATTAGTTTCCTTCAAATATGTTGAGGAACGTCACCGGTTCCTGACTCCAAACCGCGCCGCTCAACTTCATGCCGCATCACTCGAGTTGACCATGCCGCAACACTGGTGTTGACCATGCCGCGTCACTGGTGTTGACCATACCGCGCCACTCGAGTTGACCATGCCGCGTCACTGGTGTTGACCATACCGCGCCACTCGAGTTGACCATGCCGCGTCACTGGTGTTGACCATACCGCGTCACTCGAGTTGACCATGCCGCGCCACTCGAGTTGACCATGCCGCGTCACTGGTGTTGACCATGCCGCGTCACTGGTGTTGACCATACCGCGTCACTAGAGTTGACCATGCCG